>VZTT01031793.1:17191-33491 GCA_013400855.1 Buphagus erythrorhynchus | reverse complement strand
TTTGGGGTCTGGGGTCTGGGGCTTCCTCCCCACCCTCTGGGCACGGGCTGCACCGGGAGTGACTCTGTGTGAGGCACCTTCCTCTGGGAAATCGTGATGTGATGTTTTACCCTAGCAGCAGTTGTCATTCCTGACAGATCAAGACTTGCCTGCTGCCCAAACCCTCTGCTGGGTGTTCCTGCCTGGCTGAGCTGGGTTTGACCTGCTCAGGAATCACTGTGTGCCACTGGAACCTGGCAAGAACACCCCTTGCCTAGGCATCACAGTTTTTTGAGTTTTTTTATAAGGGATCTAGCTCTATGGTGGCTGATCTTTTGTGTCAACTGTCCCAAATGAAGCACAAAATACTTAATTTTATACATCTACACACATGTGTATTATATTTACCTATTATATTATTAAGCAATCAGGATTAGACACTTTTTCAAAGTATCTAAAAAAAAGTATACTTTTTGCTCCTTATTGCAAAAATTAGGCTTAAAATTTTCAATTAGTATGGTCCATCACATTCTGTGTTACTGTTTTAAAGAAAACTGCTGTAGCAATGGTTCTAAGTTTGTCTTGTGTAGTGTTTGATTCAATGGGCACATGATGTCAGCAGTGTCTTTGAGTCATTTTATGACATTTCCTCTGCTGGGTCCAGAGGAGACTTCTGTAATATCTACATCTCATATTAAAAAAAAAAAAAAATCCCAAAATATTTTTCCCTCAACACAGACTAATGTGACATCCAGCTACCTCTGATTGTTATTAAACTGTGCAAGTTGCCAGCTCTGCTGAAAGTTTTGTGAAGTTTCAGCAACTTTTTAGTCAGCCTGTAATGTTTGAGGTTTTAAGAGGAAATTGTGCCCAGTCAACAATGAATGTGAATACAGAGCTTTGGGAAAAATGTGGATATCTAAATGTATCTGCATTGTCAAGAAGACAAATGTCCCCTTTAGTTCCTTATAAGGTGAATCTTATACTGCTGAAATATAGAGCTATGAAAATTATGAGAAATTAGATTTTATTTGAATAAATTAAGGACGATGATAAATATTTTTCTGTGTTCTACAGCTGGGTTCATTTTTTCCTGTACTAGTTCAGTCATGTCTAGCACTGCAGTGGCAAGCAGAGTGCCATCTCGTGGATAAAGACCTGTACTCAGAATAAAAACATAGACCTGTCTTTTCTCCAGTGGTTGGAAGAAAATCAATTATGGTGGATAAATATGACCCAAGACAGCAAGCTGCATGCAGAAGCATTGGTGGTTTTTTACACTTCTCCCTCCTGATACACAGCAACAACTCTACTGGGACTGTGCCAGACAGCAGCACCAGAGGAATCCAAGCATGTATTTCCCTGGAGTGCATTATCTTGAATTATGCTGGTGGTAATATGTAGTAGATATTCACTTGGTTGGCTTATTAATAGAGAAAAATTTCCCATGGTGGAAAATGTACCATTTTTATAATGGTATGTTAATTATAATATTTTGCATGCCTGTAAAGATCAGTCACAACTTATATTTAGAGAAAGTCTGAATGATTAAGAACATTCCTGTAGGTTATGTTTTAATCCAGTTTTGGAATAGAGACAAAATCAGTATTGCCTGCCTAATAATAGATGATAACAATTTTAAGGCATATTTCTGTGCAATCTGTCCATAAATTAGGTTTAAAAAAAGAGATGAGTTGCCATACCATAGCATTCAATATACTCTCTCTGCAGTATCACAAACACACACATGGATTTCTCTGTTCCCTCTAAATGCTGGCCAGCTCCAGTAAATGGCTAAACCATAAATTGAAATCTGATCTCCTGCTCATTTTTTATCTGTGGTTGCTTCCATGCCTTGGCCTTCTGCACCCCATTCCTACATAGCCAGAAAGTGTCCTCACACTCTCCACTGGCTACTCCACTGCCTGTGCATTTATTCCTTCCCTTCAGTTTGACCAGCAGTTTCCTACTCAGCCATGTCAGACTCTTCCCTTCCTTGCCTGATTTCTTGTGCCTGGGATTGAGAGCTCTTGTGATCTATGGAAAGTGTCCTTAAAAACATGGAGTAGGGAGAAAATTACTCCTTTTGCAATCTACTGGCCCAGCTATGTCATTTAACTGAACTCTGAGATGCCAAACAGACCCAGCAAGGGCATCTGGGCTTCCTTTGGCTTAAACTGTTGTTGAATGAAAGACAAACAGATTGGCCCATGAGAAATAAGGGCACTGTAGTTTTAGTCACTGAAATTCTCAGGTTCCTAATGAAACTAAACAAATTAATCTCACTACAAAGCAAATTGCAGTGTAAACAAAGCAGAGTAGCCTAACTTGCTAAAAGGATCCGGGTGATTTGCTCCTAATTCAGAAAAATTTAAAGTAAAAACTGAAGAAGTGCTGTGCAACTTTATGTTGTATGCTTTTTCCATGACTTCGAGCTGTAAAACATTCACCTGATTCACTAAGGACAGAAGCAAGGCACTCACCCAGAGTTAGGGCAGCTCCTCCTTTGGCCAGCAGCAAGGGCAGCCGTGCCAGTCAGCTCATGGGCAGTGCCATCTTTACATTTACAGGGAGGGTGGAATGTTTTCTGTGTTCTCATATTCCACAGTAAAGACAAGGCCTTGGATTCAAGCAAACCTGCAAAAACTAAAATCCCTATGCTGGATCTCCAAGCTCTTTCAAGGGCAAATGTCTAGCTCACAGAAAGAACTGTGAGGCCAAGAACTGTTTGGTTTAGGTTGTAGAACCAGGGAGTTCCTGCTTAAAAATTGACTTGTGCAAAGCCTGCCTTCCCCTGCTGCCTTAGCCACTGCTCTCAGTTTTGTCCCTGCAGTGGCCTGTTATTTAGCTGCCAGAAGGTCCCTGCAATTTAAAGTCCATTAGCTGCAGGGTCATCAATCTGTGACAGAAGCGTGTTGTTTTCTGTGCTAGAGCCCAATCCTTGACTGAAGACACTCTGCAAGATCTGAGTAAATTGAAGATAAGTAGGTTCTTATCAGATGGATCCACAGAAAGTTATCAAACACTGAATAATATCTAAAGGCTCCACTCTTGAAAAATAGGCTGTTGATTGTGTTCAGGAATGAAAAATTACAGATAGGGTAAGTTGCAAATAGCTGCTTTTCTCCCTTCTTATTAATAGGGGTAGTTTCTACTTTCATTTGCATCATGTGTGCTGCATTCTTTCAGATGATCATTAATTTGTTTTTGCTGAGAGCCAAGTTTTGACATATACTCTTAAATCAAATGAGGAGCTCTTCTAACCATTCCATACAGCAGTACCAGGTAGCTCTTTAGTGATTACTGGGTTTTCCAGACCTGTCATCTATTGATTCTGTAGAACGGACAACATTAATAGCTCTTTGGTGGATTTCAGAAACTGAGTATATACAAAATGGTGAAAAAGTTTGTGGAACCTCTTAGACATATGCTGTGTCTAGTTTCACTGATGCACTTCTGTGAAAAGCAGTGAAGCAGACAGGATCTGCCAACAATTATTCATCAAATGCCTGATTTGTTAAATATTGCATACAGATTGCCTGCTGAATAACAAGAAGCCAATTTTGGAACTTACTTCAGAATAATTCAGAACTCCTCCCAATCAGCTATTAACATCTGGACTTTCGACTATGTTAGACCAAGCTACCAAGCTATTATTTTAATTTAATTCCTGCTTTTTTACTAGTTCCTATCTAATTAACTATAAGAGTGCTATTTGAAAAGCCCTCAATTTTTTTAGAGCAGCTTAGAAGCAGTGTCTTGGCAAATCAGTCATTTGTTTTGATAGCCTGAGTAATTAATACATTGAGATGCCACCACCTTATTCTGGATTCAGAATTGTTGAAACAATGCACAATGCATAAAAAAGCTCTTTAGAAAACATTGATGCTTTAAGCATTCCTCAGTTTGCCAGCACTAGGAGAAGAAACAATGAAAATAGCCAAGGAATGTTCTTCCTTAGTGAAACTACAGAAGGTGGCCCTTTTCAACAACGAATAAATTTCCTTTCCTTGATGAAACAAATTATGGGTTTGATCCAGCTGCTAGTCCATCAGATAAAATGAAAGTGGAAATTGCCACAGTAAATGGTGCATATTCCTTCATGGGAATTAATGCATGAGTAAAATAGACAATAAGCAAATCACTGAAGGTGCATTTTCAAAAGAGGCACTTTTAAGACTAAAAATCTTGCTAGAACATTTTGGGTCAGAGGTTAATGCCCATAAATGCTTTTCATATATTTATACAGGCAGCTTATCCTGTTCTTAAACTCCAAACAAGGTCTTAAGATAGATCTGTGATGATCTCTGACCCATTCAGTTTTGAGCCCAGCTGTCCATGAGTGCTGGCATGTTAGTCAAGGCCTTCCAGGAACTGTGGAGCAAGGACTGCTGAGAAAGCCTAGGATCCCAAATTGAGGTGGCTGCTGAAAGCAGATTTACTCATGTAATTGTGACATAAGCATGTTCAATTTCTGAGTCCAACCTGAAACGTGTGATTGGAATCTTAAATTGGGAAACAAGTTGTGTCCCAAATTCACAACATCTCTTCCAGAGATTTTCCAGACCTTCAACTCCAGTTTCTGTACAAAGCAGGGAACAATAGCATTAGGCTAATGACAATCAAACCTGGAACAGCACTGAAGGCTCTTCTGATGGAAAGGACAGATATTGCATTCACTTCAGTTGACTCCCAGCACAATTCCTCCATTTCTCAGAGGTGACAGGATAAAGTACTTGCAGGTAATGCTTTTCCCTGGCCCTTGGCAGTTCTGTTCCATTTTTGCAGACAATGAGAAGGTGTTTACAAATAGCACAGTGTTGCATTAGTTGAATCGGTGAACCACACTAGTACTGTAGACTCCAATATTAACCAAGAGATTTTTGTTTTTTCAGACTTGTTCTTGTACATACAGTTCTCTCTTCTTCTCTTAAACAAGCCCATAAACAAACAAAGAAAAACCCCACAACCAAAAACATAACACCAAGTAGAGGTAAGTAATGATTTGAGTTATTTAAAGTGGAGCTGGGAGGGAGATGGGAAATGGGTTGCTAATACTAAGTACCTCCTGTTGTCAGCAGGAACTTAAGGGATATTAGGACACAATCCCAGGCCATGTATCTGTGTTGACTGATCCTGTCCAAGAATGAGGAGCAAACCCAAGCTGCTGGAAGCAGAGACAGAGCTTTCATTGCCTCAAATCTAAGAGCTCAGGTTGGGTTCTTCTGCTGTGGTGTTCAAGTGTCAGGCTAAGGGATTCAGCAGATGTAAAACTGGAACAGCTCTGCCTATACCAGGAGCAAAATGTACCAGGAGCTTCCTCTCCCCATCACCTCCTACTCACCTGGATGCCCTGCACAGGGACTGTGCACCTCGTCTGAGCTGGCTCTGTGCTCTGGCAATGCACATCCAGTGCTCGTTGCCACTGGCACTCCCTGGCTCACAGGGAGTCCCAGGGCCACCCCTGGGTGGGCACATGCAGACACCCACCCTGGTTTGCAGACAAGTGCAATGCTGTAGGGAATTCCCAGACTGCTGTAATATTAATTCACTACGAAGTACAAGGGCAGGCTAATAATTTCTGCAGTGTGAAAAACTTAGCATTTTTAAGGAGCCATTAAGGAAACAATAACTCACAAAAAAAAAAATCACTGATTTCCCTTTCTCATACCATGAATTTGCTACCATCCATTGCAGGGAAAATATGTCAAAGGATGCATAACTAGTCTTGGTGTATATGAACATGGGCTTCTGCTGTGCAACCAAATAGATCTCTGCCAGCTTCACTAGGGCTCTGTAATTATCTTTGATTAACCTAGACATAATGATAGGAAGCTGCAAGATTGTAATGGAGATGAGAATTTCACTTAACAAATGGCCATACCAGGTGCTCTTCTGTAAATCTGTATTTGCTGCCTCACTCTTGAGAAACAGGCTGGAGAAAATATGAGAGAGGCATTGAAATAAAATCATAGGACATGTGAGCTCAAAGCACTTCAGAGAGGCAGTGAACCACAACGTCCTTAAAACCACATGCTGCACTCTCTCACTGCACGTGTGTTTTGATGCTTCTGATTTACAAATTGTTTGGAAAAAGAAGAATTAAAGTTCCTGTTCTTTGTCGCTTGAAACCCTCAAAGTAGTTCACAAGAGAAAGTGATGTGATATTTCCAGTCAGATAGACCAGCACAAAGGCAGACGTTGCAGGAACTGTGGCTTAAACAAAACATTGATAGGAATTTGAGAGCTGAAATCCTTGATGGGAGCATATCCATGTTTATTTATGAAAATAAGGCAATTAAGGTAAAAAACCCCACATACCCAATTTTTTATTACTTGAATAAAAAACGTGCAGCAACTAGAGACCCTCATAGATCAGTCTATTCCAAAGACCATTGCATTAAGAAGGCCCTTACTCCTGATTTAAAAAAAAATAGGCTCTTTCTCTGTTCCTCAGTTTTTCCTTCTGACAAGTGATGGGGTGTTAAAAACAGAGAAGTGTGATGATTCATAAAATGTGTTAGAAGGAACATTATCAGCTGAGATTAATGTTACATCATGTGTAATATTTATTGTCAGAGCAAGTGGAAATGTTTTCTAAAATTTAAATTCCAGCTATGAACTTTGGCTAACTTTCAAATGTTAATGATTTTTTTGCAAATGCAGATTCAAAACTGTCAAAGAGCTTTCTGAATTTAGTTTGCTAGCTTGTTTCAATTTATGTTTATCCATTTGCTTTCTCAATTCCTTTTAGATGCAGGAAGTTTTTAGAATTCATAAAGCCAGCAAAAGTTTAGATTTTCCATTCATATGTGGTAGCCTCAGTATGCCTTAGTCTGGGGAAAGAATCTAAAAACATCATCTTTAATGTTCTTTTTCAGAGAACTGTCTAGTGATGCCACTGCAATGTAATAGTCCCAGAATAAATGTTTTGGGATAGATTTCCTTACTGTATTCTCCTGTACTTTATATCTGACATTTTAACTTTAGAATTATTAGCTCTGCATAGCATTAGGTATTGTTGAGATTTAGCTTTTCAAAAATAGTAAGTCTTTTAAATATACTTTTTTTAATTAAAAATTAAGTCATCAGGGAAATACAACAAAATTATTAAATGTTGGGTAGGGATTTTTCATATGATAGAGATGTCACTTCTTGAAAGAAATCCAGAGCTGACAGAAGTTGACAGAATAAAGGCCACAAAATTCAGCTGTTTGCCTCTATGATGCACTTGGGGAATACTGATTCCCAACTCTGACTACAACAATAAAACCGGTTCTGGAAGGTTCAAGAATGTCCCCATTCTAACACCTACTCAGTGAGTCTCTAGAACTGAAATATTCTGTTTTCATGATTTTAGAAAACAAATACGAGAAGACAAACATAAACAGATGTTAATGCAAAATGGACTCAAGGCAGGCACTAAGCAGAACAAGAACGTGAGTGACTACTTCCCAAAAGTAGATAATAAATAGTCTGACTGAGCAGCATGAAATTGATTTCATTGCTTTATAGACTGGCTCCCAAACTGTACTTTTGAATGCCCAACCATGTTTGGGTACAGGTAAAGAAATGCTACTAAAATGCTGATAAGCAGTTCCAAAAAATTTAGATGCTAAACCAGAACCTGACTGGCAGCCCCAATGCCACTGACCACTGACCTCAGCTGAAACTTGGACCATTGGATGCATGTAGCCATATTGGCCTGCCAGCCATAAATCACATTTAAAGAGCCAAGGGGATACAGATAAAGACCTTTTCAGCTTCTATTATATGTCACAGTGCACCTGTCAATGCTAACAAGTTGCAACCTGAGAAGGGAAACAGTGCTTGAATAGCATTTTGTGGTGTTAGATAACAGATTTTTGAACCTGTAGTGTGACATAATGGAAGTTATTTTTGGAAGACATTACATACTGAAATAATTTACATACTGAAAGAGGAAAGTATCAAAACCCTTTATTTTAAAGGAAGTTTAGTCTGACTGGCTTCACTAAAAGATGCATTACATCTTGACTTTGTCCAAAAATTACTTCACAACCTCAATGAAAACCACAGAATTACTAGCAGGAATACTATCAAGAAAATTAAGTTCCATCCACTGAAATGCCAATGAAAGTTTCCTTCAATACAAGCAATGGTCTCAGAGATAAACAGCACAAAAAAAACCCCAAACATAAGAAAAAGGTATGAAGTCAATACAGCATGTTATCAGAACAAACTGAAAAGGGGAAAAATTACAGATCCCTTGGCATCTGTAAACATCCAGAAGTCATCACACTTGGGCTAATGTCAAGGCAGAGCAGCCTTATAAAGGGAATCTACAGGCTATCTAAAATAAATTGATGGGCTTTCTTGGCCTTCTAAGGTATGGAAGATAATAGAAGAATAAGAAGATAAAAGGAAGTCCTCTTTCTTTTTTGTTAAAAAAAGTTGCTTTAAAGTAGGGTGTACTTTTTTTCTCTCACTTTGTAGCATGTATTTTAAATTACCTATTTAAATGTTCTGCAATTATGGTGCTTTTGTATATTTTCCATGCAAAGCTAACAGAAAGGGAATCCCTTGAAGTCATGGTATTTTAACCAACCAAAAAATAATCTTCTTTTTCATTCTCGCTGAATTCTTCACACAAGGTGTCTTAAAATAGATAAGACAGGTTCATTACCATTGCCATAATTGTCAGCTTCTGTCAGTTCCATTGGTGGATAAAGGTGTCTCTGGATATTACTCATGTACTCCTAGCCAGCCTCCCAAACTCTGTAAAAGCCACCTAAAACCATTCCTCTGCTGCTCTCTCCACTCCCTCAAACCTGTTCTTCAGCAATTTACCATGTTCCCTTCAAGGCTCCCCTTGTTACAGCATTTCAGTTTTTTCCACCTTCTGCACTGCTTCTGGCTTACTTTATTGATATGTGAATACTGAATATCTTTATTGATTTATCAATCACTCTCTTAATAAAATTCATTTTCCCTTACACTTCAAGCTAGCTGGTTTCAGATTTGTCTGGGAGGTTGGTTAAACTTCACACCTTGGAGAACACCTGAAATGTATGTCAGAACAGTATTCAGGTCGTAGATCTTGAGATTAGGCTTGGTTTTTTATCTTTTTTTGTTATGCTCAATGTGTCTACAAGCATATCCTCCTCTTGGCTTAAGAGGATTCAGTAATGCTAGAATTTGCCTTTAGACTTCAGGGTTTCAATCATTCAGGCACTAGTTTAGACTTTTCACATTAATCTGTCTTTGATTCTTTCACTATTTAGTAAATATGCATAAATGTTTCTTCTGAAAATGGGATTTCATGGACATGTGGGAAGAAAAGATATTTTTCTTTTTTAAATATTAAAAGGCACAAGTGTGAGAAAATACAGACTTTTTTCTGGTGAAATGAGGAAACTACAGAAGTTTATTTTTCTTCTTTACTTTTCCATCTAAACTCTGATTAAAATTAAATTTACATGACTGTGAGCTGCAATAGGCATTGTAAAACATTTAATATATGCTACTGCTGTGTTGAGTCCAGCTCATTCTCCTCTCAGAACTTGTCCCATCTCTCTGTCACCCCTTAAGTGTCTGGATGCTCACACCACTAATCACACACCAGTTATAACACGTGCTGGAGCACTTTACAAGCCAGCTCAGTTCACTAATTTGAAAATTAGCCTGATCTAGAGAAGTAAAAAGGAGTTATTTGGCCTGGTGATCTGGTTCAAAGACAGTCCAATAAATGCCAGAGATAGTATGAGAGTCTGACAAGGCTCTTGGGCTTGTCATTTGGAAACCTTTACTGCTCTGAAAAATAATTTTACACACCATGAAATTTAGCTTTACATCTTTAAGATACTTCTATGTTTTTTCTGTCTTCCTTCTGATGTCCCACCTCCTGTTCCCCAGTGTGTCCATCCAGTGAAATGCAGCAGAGTTGCCTGTACATATTGATGTGCTTAAGCCTTTGCTAAGGTGAGGAAGATTTCATTTTACCTGCTTTTGGAACAGTCTGGACTGGCTGCTCATGCCTCAGACACAATTACATGAGGCAGACAAGTAATGAGAGGACATTCCTCCCTTCACCCAGATGGGGCTGAAATTTGTAAAGAGGGTGAGATATCCATCTCAAATACAATCTTTCCTGAGAAGAGAAGATATGTCAGGGAAGATTTATGTTGGATATTAGGAGAAGGTTCTTCATCCAGAGGGTGTTTGGACACTGGAACAGGCTCCCCAGGGAAGTGGACAGAGCACCAGCCTGCCAGAGCTCAAGAAGCATTTGGAAAACCCATGGTGTGATTCTTGGGGTTCTCCTGTGAAGGGCCACGAGTTGGTCTTTGTAGGTTTTTGATCCGTGTGGGTCCCTTACAATGCAGGATATTCTATTATTCCATGATCATTTTGATACAGTGTCAAAATGTTTGTTGTTAAAATCAAACATCTCTTTTTCAACTGCAGGTTGAAAATGCAGGATATTCTATTATTCCATGATCATTTTGATACAGTGTCAAAATGTTTGTTGTTAAAATCAAACATCTCTTTTTCAACTGCAGGTTCAGCATCCCTTCCCTGAAGACACTTTACATCAGACCAGAGCTGGTCTTTAATCATTAGGTTAAAAAAAAAGTCACAACTTGGTTACTGAAGTAGCTGCAGTTTCTTTCTTGAAAGATCATGCTCATACATTCCTTTGCAATAGTCTAGAGGCAACAGGAAAGCCAGTATTGGCCCACTTTTTAAAAAACAATAATAAAAAATTCTGTTAGCTCATGAGCCTATGGAGGCTTTAACTGAAATTAATAGAAAATGCCAAAGTAGAGGAAATTAGGGCAGCTGCAAAAGAAACCCCAGAAGCAAAAGCAGATTAAAGTGGAGCAATGAGCAAACCCATGCAAACCCATTCCCCCCTGGTGTAACTTTTTTCCCTAAATCAAGTAACAAGTCTGAAGCACATGGTTTCTTCTGCAGATGCCTATTAGTTCTAGCCAGTGGTCCTCCAGCTGATGAGCACAGGCACTGCAGGAGCTGGGGAGGGAATCTCCCAGTGTGCTGAGAGACAGGAGTGGCTGGCAAGTTGCTCTGTGCTTATGCCTCACTCCACGAGGTCACAGCTTGAAGCTCTTCATCCAGGAGACAGCACCAACCTAAGCTTCAGCAAAAACCAAATCTTTACTTCTCATTCTAAAGACTGAATGACAGCTATTTGATTTTCTTTCTTGTAAGCTTTATTTTTCAACTATCCAAGAAATAAAGTAAGAGACCTTTCTGCTTGCACGTAGCTTTATGAAGGAGTTATTCCATCAGCCTATTACACATCCAGCCTGCCAGATTTAGGTCTGTGGAATTCCAAAAGGTGATAGGAAACAGTCTCATGTGTGAGAAAAACATGAAGGAGTGAGGATTTAAATTAGAATGTTGTAAATTCATATTCTGTTAACATCAAGTGACCTCAACCACCCAATCCTGGCTGCAAGCATAGCAGGCATGGTATTCATGGCATAAAAGATTTCCCTTGCTCCACTGTTGAAGACAATGTTATTAGGAGCAAACAAAGAAACAAGTCTCATGACACAATACATTTTCTCCCCTTCTTATCCTCTAACATCTCCAACCATTGTCAAAGTTCTTTAAATTTTCTCTGCAGTTCTTTTATTAGGCTAATAGGCTGTCTGCTCAAAAAGAATCAACTGTTATTTCATGATCTGGTGTATTCAATAATGTCAGAGTTTTCTAGCACAGGATCCTTATTTTAAATATATTTCTCATCTTGAGAAATCATTTAGTGAGCAATTTCCACATGAGGTGGGTAGGACAGGAGCAGTTGCTTGTAGGTTTTGCATTTAACCTTATATCATAAAACCTTATCAAAAAATATCCCCCATAAGTTCTTTACCAGTTATTTTCCCACATTTTCTCTGTCTCCTGATTTCATATTTTTGGTTGTTCCAGGAGTCAAGAGAATAGGCCAAGCTTGGCCTTAGCCTCTGACAGTGAGCTGGAGAGTGAACAGCCTCTGGGTAAATGAGCAAAGAGAAAGATTATAAGGAAGGCACGGGATATCTTGCAACTTAGTGAAATTAAATGCCTGCCCACTGTGCTCTGACAGTACAATTATGGAAAGCTGGCAAGCACAGTGTTATGGAGCTGGACAACCCCACAGGCTGAGTTTACAAAGAGAACTGGTGAGAAAACCCACTACCAGCATCATGACCACTTGATCAAGCATTCAAGACAATGACTCATTGCAAATGAATAGCAAATGATGGAATTAAAACCCCCCAGCAATCCCTGTGGAAAGGGATGCATGCATTTCAGTGATTCCTCAGGTTTCCTGGATAGAGGTGATGGGTTACTTGTTGCATATTGAGGAGAGGTCCTGGGTAAAATGGAGGAAGTTAGGTGGAAATTATATAGAAACATGCAGAGACAGTTTCTATCTGACAGTTTCTTCCACTTGATTTAGCACAGTGCTCTCTCACAGTGCTTCTGACTTGGGTTTATTGCACACTTGCACTGTTTCCTATCACACTATGTCTTTAAAAGGATGTACATTCTGGGACTCACTCCAGTACATACAGAGTTTCCAAGGAAGCTCCCTTGCTTTTGACTGACAGTCTGGCAGAATGTAGACAAGGATGTGGACGCTGGGTGGAGTTATTGGTTGATTTTGGGGGTTTTTCTCCTCCTCAAAAGGCTATGACCTATTAGTTGAAGCCTTATTAGAAGACTGCACAGTCATTTCTGTATTCTGCTATGTTGGATGTTGTTTGCTGAGTATGGCTGTTGTTAGTGATCTATATGAAAGCAGAAACTTCTTGCAGACCTGCTAAACTGAAATTGCTTAACCATGGAAACCCCAGCAACAGACAGAGCCCATACAAACCTTTGCTTTGCTATTCAAAGAATTGTTAACCAGCTTCCCACATGTTCAAACATAACAGTTTATTCTTTACTTGGGCCCTGTGTGAAGGGCCAAAATATTAACTCTTGGGCTATTTTTACCATTCTTTGGGAAAAGGAAGGTGTAACATGTAGTGTTTACACAAAATTATAGTGTCTGATCCAAATGGATTTGCATTAGTTTCTGGAGAGGTTTCATAAAAATTTCTGCTCCTGGCATGAACCTTTTCAAACAGAACAACCCAAATACATATGTGTGCACACTGCTTCTCTCCTGGGTGTGTTTTTGCCATCTGGATACACAAGGCTTGCTCACTGCTGGCCAGTAGAGATGTTGGCACATGACCAAGGAAAGAGTGTTCCTCTACTGCTCACAGCAACTACAATTTCTTGTCTTGGCCTTCTGACTTCAAGAGCTAGGAGTGTGTGGGTCATAGGCATCTTTGGTTACTTCTCACTGCTGAGGACTAATCCTCATTTGATTTTCAGGATGAAACAGAAAAACTGGAGAGAGAGCAGAAAAGTGCAATGCAGTGCCTGTGGAGAAAGTGTTTAGATGCACACAAATCCATAGGTAACATAAGGGTAGGACGATGGCAAATGTATGGAAGACATCTCTTCTCTGCCACTTAGTGCACACATACAGCCTGATTTCAGGTACTGCATCTTAAATTGTACTTGTAAGTGCTCAGGAATGAGTAGGATGTTTAGCTCCTGTTTCCTGTCAGTTCATTTCTCGCTCAGAAAATTACTGTTGATTAAAACACAAAGGAAGTTATTGCACAGAACTGTCCTCACCTAGAGCTGCAGCCCTATTTGCATGTGTGCCAAGAGGCTTGAGGAAAATGCTCTCCAAGGTTTCCTGCTATGGGCAGTAGATTCAGCATCTCAACTGGCCTCTGCATTTTGATGACTGTTACAGGAAGCTTTTTCTCCTGGCAGACTTTGAACACATATAAAGCTCAGTTTCAGTCTCAAGTCCCCACATCAGCCCAGAATTAAATTGGGAGAGATGGGCGACCAAGCATGTCTGTGTGTTTAGAAGAAAAAGTATTGCTTAGAAGATCTCCCAAAAATGTGAAAGAAAACAAAATATAAACAGGCTTCTGTAATTTCTGAGCATATTTAATGATGAATGCCAGTAGCTAGGATTAAAAAGTACCTTTCTCTCCCAAGACCTTCTACTTAGATATGGTAATGACATTATCAACAAGCTAATTGTTGATATTATACTGAATGCCACCCTGAGTGTGTCTGCTTCAGTGGGAAGTAGTACATGTCACTTTTCTACCTGTTCTTCAGCTACTTCTCTTTGCAGAAAATCCTGTTATGAATCTGTCTGCCTGTTAGCATTTGCTCTTCTTTTGCTAAGCTGAAGAAATCAAAAATGCACACTTCTGTGGAAAACAACAGATGGGGAAAAAACATCAAAGGAGATGAATGAGGTTCCATCATAGTAGGAAATTTAAGAAAAGGTTAGAGATGACATTAAATGGGCATGGTGTGTAGCCTGAAGTAATCTTGTAAACTTCAGGGAACCAGACCAGGTACTCCAACTTGCCCTGTCTGGCTCTGCTGTCTTCCAATTACTATCTACCTACACAAAAAATTTCTCCTGATAGTGATAGAACCTCATGCTGGATCTCAGAAAATGGGTGCCAACCAAGTGATTCTAGGATGTAATCCTTCAAAGTGTTTTATTCCTGAAGCACATCATCATCTTGGATCCCAGTCTTGACTTTAGCTTGTGCCTATGTTATACTTTAAAATTCTCCTCAATTTGCTTTTGATTGTGGTCCTGACATGTAAGCCTAAATATTAGTGAGTTTGACATGACTACTACTAGGGCAAGTAGCTTAGAAATCACTTAAGATTTGGAGGAGAAGTTATTTTTACTGACTGTAAATTAGAAATATAGATATATCACATACTGAAACCCTAATAATAAAATTGTGCTGCATAACTAAGTTTCCTTCTCAGATATGTTCTACAACACCATAAACATGCCATTGGAAATAGCCACTTATAATACAAACATCAAGAATTATTTACTTAGAATGTAATATCAATTCTCAAGTACTTATTAATTTCACAGTTTCCTTGGTGAAAATACAATATTTTGTTATGCTTCTTATTTAATGTTTAATTCAGTCTCTCTGTAGTTGCTTGAATGGGGTGGGAGTAGTGATCTCTTTGAGACTGCCAATATGCTCTTTCACCAACTAAATAAGCAAGGAATTAGTTTAACATCCAGATAAGGTTGCTGATTAAACAAAACAGGCATCTTGATCTTTACACCTGCATTTCTGTGCCTGCTGCTAAAATAGTTATAAACCAGCTATCTTCCTAAATGAATTTTACTCTAGACCTTTGCTCTCTAATTCATTAGTTTATTTAAATAGTGTTTGAAAAATTCAGCTTAAACTATATGCAAATCCTTCTAAACTGGGCCCTTTATATATACACATCCCCTTTTATGTGAACAGTACTTTGTTAATGGCTCAGTAATTAAGAGTTTACATTTTAAAGACTTCAGTTTTTAATTGGCTGAATATTAATCACAGATCACTTTCAGTTCTGTTGTGATATGCAAATTATTGATGTCTCAGCTGCATTTGTTTTCAGGTATCTAACCGTATAATGCAAAATAACATTCTGCAATTATTTCAATTAGATGCAGTCAGCCTTTGGAGCAAGCTATTTATTTCATTTCAGTAAATGAAGAAAGCAGTTGCTGTTTTCCATTCCCTGGCTTTTATTGCCCAGAACTAGCACTCACAACTGGTATGTGTACAGCACATAAACAGTTTTCTAGCTGGAGCACGTTAGCATTCATGGTAAAGGACAAGCAGTTGAACTCGCCTTGCAAGATTTCATTTGGTTAACTGAGTCTTCTGCTTTGGAATGAGATGTCCCTTCGTTTGATGGTATTCATTACCATTTTAAAGTGTATTATGAAAGGTAGAGTCAATAGGAGTTGTTAATTAGCAGAATCTGTTTAGCACCAGTGCATAACATTTGCGATTTTATTTCCATCAGACTGCAGCTGTTACCTAAGCAGAGAAAGAAATTTCACCTAACCACAAAGAATGAGACAGACAAATAGCTGCGTTGTCCTAAGAACGGGCAGGGTATGTCTCCTCGCAGCGATTTCGCTCCATAATTGCAATTCACATTAAATGCAGCAAATGTTACCATCCTGCCCACTCAGTTTCCACCTCTACTTTTGTTTCAAGCCGGGAGGGGAGATCACCAGAACAGACAGGGGGGAGTCCTTCCTTGCCTCCTCTCTCCCTGCCCCGCTCGGTTCTCGCAGCCGCGCTGCCCTGCGGCTCCTGGGGCGCGGGAGCCGCGCCGGCCCCGTCCCGGCCGCGGGCTGCACTTGTGGCTGCTCGCCCGCCCATGGCAGCCCCGCGGCTCCCGGCGCGGCTCC
>VZTT01031793.1:4657-16026 GCA_013400855.1 Buphagus erythrorhynchus | reverse complement strand
CCCCGCACCCGGCGGGGATGTGCGCGCCCCGCGAGCGCGCCCGTGCCCCTGCCGGGAGCCAGAGGGTGACGGGGCGCCAACGGCGGAGGGGAGCCGCCGCCAGCCGAGCCGGATGCGGCAAAAAATTGCGGTAGTGCCGGCACTGCTGGTGGGGCTGGCCGCCCCGCCGCCAGCCCCGCGCAGCGCCCGCAGCCTGCCCGCTCGGCACCGGCCGGGGCCCCGGGGCTGAGGAACAAGAGGGGACTCGAGCGTGGGCGAGGCAGGGACACGGGAGGACTGCCTGCCACGGGAGGGAGATGGAGCGGCGGGGGCACGGGGGCCCCGGTCCGCCCCCGGGGTGCGCTCGCCGCGGCCGGAGTCGGGAGCCCGCGGGCACCGCCGGCCGCTGCTCCGCGTCCCGCTTCTCCCGATGAGCGGCCTCCTTGACCCCTTCGGCCATCCCTTCCTCTCATCCTTCCTTGTCTCCTCCGTGCTTTCCCTCTCCCTCTAGTCCTTCTGTCCTGCGGTCTTTCCTCATCCCTCCTCTCCCCTCCCTCCAGGTCCCCCGGCACATCGTCCCCTTGTGTCTCCCTCCAGCCCGGTTCTCCTCCCTCCAGCTGGCTCCTGCTTTCTCCACTTTTCATTCTGGCTCCCTCCTGCCAACTCAGTGGTTTCCCACAGCAGGAAATAAAAGGGACAAGTTGGGAAATGGGGGTAATGGGAAGATGGAATGTGTGTGTGTGTGTGCAATGTATTGATTATTGCCTGATTTGTTAAAAAAAGGAAAAAAAAACACTACCTTATAACTCAGAGGAAATGCTGTCGCTCGAGTTCTGCGTAAAAAATGGCAGCTCAGCTGGCCTGACTATATGCAAAGGGTTCTTATCAATGCAGGAATACGATCAAATTACATAACATTTTAGGGGGAAAAATAATTCTCAGATTTCAATAGTGTCAGGCTGGCAAATTGTGACTTTGTTTTGCTCTGCAAGTCAGTGTATTGTTATTCCAGGGGATGGGGCTGTGTGCTTGTGCATGCTTCTTCCATGTCTGTGTGCTTCCATTGGTCACCCAGAGCTGATCTTGTTTGGTGGATAGTTGTATTTCTGCAGTCAGTTTACCACCTACTTATTTAAACTAGGTATCAGAAGTGACAGAAACAATGTGTGTGCATGCCTATGTAGCCCTTGAGTGAGTATCTTTATCATAGTGATATATCTGTATGTGTTGCTGCTTTAGATACATACACTGAGCATTGGCATTGCTTTTTGTGTCTGCATCTCCATCCTTTCTATATTGTGCTATCCCATACCAGATGTTTGGGCATGCATAACATCAGCATTTGTGTTTAATATCCCTGAAATGCACAGCAACATATGAGCAGTGCACAATTGAGGGGAGTAAATATGCATAAAATTGGAATCTCCTTTGGTTACTTTACTTTGTTAGTTATGCATGCTTGGCGTGTACAAGAGAGAGAAATACATTTGACAGACCTGAGAGTTATTTGTTTGTCTACAGAAATTTACATTCCCTGTTTGAAATCATCCCAGTTGCCGTGCATTTGTTTGGTTGCTACAGTCTTTCATGTTATTTTAAATTCAGTTCTTGTAGTTTATCTATAATCCTTGGCAGGTACAGTAGCTCAGTGGTATACAATTTCTAACCCAAATGACGTTTTGGAACAATGTCAACTGAAAAACGTTTTCTTTTTCTTTCCTTCTTTCTTCTTTAGATTCTTTATCTTTGTTCAGGAGCCTAAGGTTGCTTGCTGATCATAAGAAGATGATTCTGTGGCTCTTTCTGGTTCTGTCATCTCCAGTTTCTTCTACAACTGCAGATGCTGATATATCTGTGGAAATTTGCAATGTTTGCTCCTGTGTGTCAGTTGAGAATGTACTCTATGTCAACTGTGAGAAGGTTGCAGTTTACAGACCAAATCAGCTTAAACCACCATGGTCTAATTTTTATCACCTCAACTTTCAAAACAACCTGCTAATTATTCTATATCCAAATTCTTTTCTTAATTTTACACATGCAGTGTCCTTGCAACTGGGTAATAATAAGTTACAGAACATTGAGGGAGGGGCCTTTATGGGTCTTAGTGCATTAAAACAGTTGCACCTGAACAACAACGAATTAAAAATTCTCCGGGCTGACACTTTCCTTGGCATAGAGAACTTGGAGTATCTCCAAGCTGACTACAATTTAATCAAGTTTATTGAACGGGGAGCCTTCAATAAGCTTCATAAGCTGAAAGTCCTGATACTTAATGACAATCTGATTTCATTCCTTCCTGATAATATTTTTCGATTTGCTTCTCTAACCCATCTGGATATACGGGGGAATCGAATACAGAAGCTTCCGTACATAGGAGTTCTGGAACACATCGGGCGAATTGTTGAATTGCAGCTGGAAGACAACCCCTGGAATTGTACTTGTGATTTGTTGCCTTTGAAAGCGTGGCTGGAGAACATGCCCTATAACATCTACATTGGAGAGGCTATCTGTGAAACGCCCAGTGACTTGTATGGAAGGCTGCTGAAAGAAACCAATAAGCAGGAGCTGTGCTCCATGGGGACAGGGAGTGATTTTGACGTGCGCATCCTGCCTCCCTCGCAGCTGGAGCCCGGTTACAGCACGCCCAACGGCCACACCACTCAAACTTCAGTGCACAGATTAGTCACAAAGCCGCCAAAGACTACAAATCCTTCGAAGATCTCGGGGATAGTAGCAGGCAAAGCACTGTCCAATCGCAATCTCAGTCAGATCGTATCTTACCAGACCAGGGTGCCTCCTTTAACTCCTTGTCCGGTCCCTTGTGTTTGCAAGACTCATCCTTCAGACTTGGGATTAAGTGTAAACTGCCAAGAAAGAAATATAGAATCGATGGCCGAACTTGTACCAAAACCTTTAAATGCCAAGAAACTGCATGTAAATGGCAATTATATTAAGGATGTGGATACTACAGATTTCGCTGAGTTTGAGGGGCTGGATTTGCTACATTTAGGCAGCAATCGGATTTCAGTGATCAAAGGAGATGTTTTCCGCAACCTTACAAATTTACGGAGATTGTATCTCAATGGCAATCAGATAGAGCGTCTGAGCCCAGAAATGTTTGCTGGCCTCCACAATTTGCAATATCTGTATTTGGAATACAATGTTATCAAAGAAATTCTAGCAGGCACCTTTGACTTAATGCCAAATTTGCAGTTGCTCTACCTAAACAACAATCTTCTGCGAAGCTTGCCAGCATACATTTTTGCTGGTGCACCACTTGCTAGACTGAATCTGAGGAACAATCATTTCATGTATTTACCTGTAAGTGGTGTTCTTGATCAGCTAAAATCTCTTACACAAATAGATTTGGAAGGTAATCCATGGGACTGCACTTGTGATTTAGTCGCTTTAAAACTGTGGCTTGAAAAGCTAAATGACGGTATTGTGGTGAAGGAATTGAAATGTGAAACACCTGTTCAGTTTGCTAACATAGAACTTAAGTCTCTGAAAAATGAGATTCTCTGTCCTAAACTTTTAAACAAGCCATCTGCTCTATTTACTAGTCCCATGCCTGCTGTTATTTTTACAACACCACCGGGACCAGTCCGGAGTCCTCCTGGTGGCCCAGTTCCATTGTCCATCCTAATCCTAAGCATCTTGGTTGTGCTGATTTTAACAGTGTTTGTTGCTTTTTGTCTTCTTGTTTTTGTGCTTCGGCGCAACAAAAAACCAACCATAAAGCATGAAGGGATTGGAAACCAAGAGTGCAGTTCTATGCAACTGCAGCTAAGAAAGCATGATCACAAGTCAAACAAAAAAGATGGACTGGGTGCAGAGGCCTTCATCCCTCAAACCATTGAGCAGATGAGCAAAAGTCATACCTGTGGCTTGAAAGAGTCTGAAACAGGCTTCACGTTTGCTGACCCACCAGGGCAAAAAGTCATTCTGAGAAATATGAATGACAAGGAGAAAGATTTATTGCATGTGGATACAAGAAAAAGACTTAGCACAATCGATGAACTGGATGAGTTATTCCCTGGAAGGGATTCCAATGTATTTATTCAAAATTTTCTAGAAAGTAAAAAAGAATACAACAGCATAGGGGTCAGTGGCTTTGAAATACGTTACCCAGAGAAACTGCAAGACAAAAAAAACAAGAAATCTCTAATAGGTGGTAATCATAGTAAAATTGTAGTAGAACAAAGAAAAAGTGAATATTTTGAACTAAAAGCTAAACTTCAAGGTTCACCTGACTATCTACAAGTCCTTGAAGAACAAACAGCTTTGAATAAAATATAGGTCATACAATCTTATTGCCTACAGAGGACATTAATTTAATGATGAAAGTGCCTTTTGTTGACTTTTAACTTCCAAATACTATATTATATTGATAGGCATAGAGGCAGATGTATCCAAGGGTGTCTGATTAACTGTAGCTGCATATGATTTGTCAAGTAGAGGAGAATTTCCTTAATAGATTTTACTCCATAAAGCTCATGCCCTGTGGAATCCTGTAGGGATACTGCAAACTCTATTGCCAAAGGGATGCTTTATACACGTTACACTGAATTTAACCTCAAGAGGCATATATGTTTTGTATCTTAAATGCAAACCATCGTCTCCTTGTGATTTGTTAGAACAAACATAAGAAACCTGGTACTGATGTTTGTACTTCAGCTGGGTCCTTCATCCTGCACGTGGATTTAAGTTGGTGGAACTGGAGTAATTCTTCGATTTGTGGTGTTCTAATGGCACTGTTTAAAGCTTATCTGGAAAGTTACAAGCATGCAAAGAGAGAACATTCAATAATATGTGTAAATTGGTTACATTTATGGGCTGCATCTTGAAACCACTGGAATTATAATGTTAAATTGTGCAAATATTTGTTTAAAATATACCATGCATTACATACCTATGAAATAAATCTGACCACTTGAAGCATACATGTCTATACAAAAAATTAAAAAAAAAAAGAAAGAAGGAAAATAGTTCAACCTGACTTCTGCAGTATTTGTGACATCTGAAGAAAATATTTGATATTTATGCAGAATCTGTTCTAAGAATCATCTCCAATTAAAACTAGAGTTCCTTCTCCGTTACATGAAACTCTTGCAACCCCAACAGGTTGTCCAAAATTGTCAAAGTGCTTACTGTGTGAGCGTAGCAGAAATTATTTTTGTAATATAATTCATATTTATGAAATACTTTGTATACTACATAGGAAGAAATATGTACTCCTTAATATGTATTTAATATGCCTGACTTGTTTTCCTGATCACAATGCATTAATCATTCAGTATAAATAAAACCAGAACAATATACCAAACAGCAACCAGGGATGTAATGTATAGCATCATCCAGAATTAAGTGATCAGATATAATAATAATAATAATTATAATAATAATAATGATAAAATCTTTCTGTACTATTCTTGTGAGATTAGCATATTATTACTTTATTTCAGATTTGTTATCAATGGTGCATTTTAAAATAGATTGATTAGTTTTTTAGTATTGTGTCCCAGGCAGTTATTCGCCATCAGTTTTCTTGCTTTTCAGGTCTCTACAGCTTAATCTGAATACTTTTCACAAGTATTTACAGGAATTCATGCTAAGGGGAATATTTTTATTGTACATGCAGAAGTTCTCTGTTCTTATCTCTCTGGCTGCTGTTAGTCAGCAAAACCTGATCAGAACAGTGAACAATATGGCAAAACCTGTCTAAAACCACAGTGCAAAATGGATATAGTGATCTCAGTTCAGAGGACTCTGTAGTTCATAACTCGAGAATAAAAGCTTCCCTTTGTGAAAGCTGAATCTGAATAGCCAAGAAAAAGGTAGGAGAATGGAAAATCCCCATTGTATCTCACTGATAGATGGTACTTTGACATGAGAATGGAGATATATTGGTAAAGCATCCTACAGCAAATCTATGCGATGAGATTAACAAAATTTCTTTGACTTGATGAGCTTTGAATAAGGCCCTCTTATCTCCTTTGCTTTCAGAACCTTTACTCCTCCCTACCTTTTATAATCAATACATAAGTCAATTAAGATAGTAGGATATAAACATGAACGCTTTTCATGAATTTGAAGCTAGCAAAAATTAGAGCAAGACTCAATAATACTGTGAGAAGGCTGTGTCAGCTATTTCCAATATAAACCTCTAATTTCAAGGCTTTATGACACTGAGTTGAAATTTTTATTCTGGAATGATACTTGGCAAACAGCCTGCAGTATATTTTTATCAAAATAGACAAAAAAAAAAAAAAAAGCTCTGCTTCTTTTTTTAAGAGAAAGCAAGCAAACAAAACATTTCTCTTCTTTCAGACATTTGTTTATGCTCTTTTGGCTTAGAAAGAGGGTGTTTTTATTATTTTTCTCCATACTGCAAAGTATATACATGACTTCAGATAATAAAATTATGAGAGATATATGAATGGCTGAGTTTCTTTCAAAAAGCTGCATCTATCCATGCACAATAATTGACTTAATTCAGAATGTCATGGGGATTTTGAGGACATGAATACTGCCTACACATGCAGTTCTGGCATAAAAAGTTCCTGGTTGACCAATGATGCAATGCATGGCTAAGGTTTGGATGAGAGCATGTGAGTTTATTGTTTGTGGATTAAGGAGTGTCCAGGATGCACTGACCAAGTGGACTCTGCTGGCTCCTTCAGCAGGCTGAGGATGACAGCTCCCTGTGTGTGTCACAGTGCT
Organism: Buphagus erythrorhynchus; assembly: GCA_013400855.1. NCBI lineage: Eukaryota > Metazoa > Chordata > Aves > Passeriformes > Sturnidae > Buphagus > Buphagus erythrorhynchus. The sequence goes on along the minus strand of VZTT01031793.1, from coordinate 9,324 downwards.
GTGTGGCCTCGAGGATGTGCCTGAGTTCACTGGGGTTTGCCAAAGCTGAAGGTGTCTGACACACCAGTGTGTTGTCACTGGCTTGTCCTGTGTGATCCTCCTGAGAGGAATGTGCTGAAAATATTAAAAATAGCAAGTAAGGAAATACTTCTAAGTAATGGTAAAACTGATGTGCTTATGACTTCTGTTGCCCTGAGTCAAAAGAACAGCGATAAATGATCATACCTTCCTCAGCTAAAAGAAAATGAGGGCTTTTTGTCTTATTTTGTGATGTGAGGTTTTCTGGGGATGTTCTTTCTGGTTTTTTTTGGTTTTTTTTTTTAGTTTTTAAATTATTTTGTTATTGTTGTTGTTTTTTGGTTTTTGTTTTGGAGTGATGTCTTCTGTTTGCTGATCAAAAGAACTGAACTGTTATGCTGTACGATTACGCTGGGTCAGAGTTTTCTGATCACTGAGACCCCAATTCCAGTAAAGCATTTCACCTCAACCTGAATCCTGTGCAGAGGTACTATTCATGAGGTAATAATTAGATACCTGCCCAAGAGTAGGGCTTAGCTAGAGTTTTGTCATTGACTTCAAAACAAGCCAGCTCAGAACCATTGTACATAAGTCCATAGAGCCCAGTGATTCATCTGGGTAGCCCCAGTTGAGTGTAGGTTCACCAGCATCAGTAAAGGTTGCACAATCTGGACCTTCCTGTAGAAATTGTCCCTAAGTGTTTTACAATATATGGTGCAATATGTAGGCATAATAGTGTGAGTGAAGAATGCAGAAGCTGGCAAAACACTATTTTTCTGTGAAATTGTTACTTTCAATGGCAACCTTAGTGTCAGTTTATTTTCTCCATGTTTTGAAACAGTATATGTGTCTGCACAGCAGTTTTAGTGTGATGTCCATTCAAATCTCTGGTCAGTCTTTCTGAGAAGGTGACTCTTGGGTGTGGCTTAACGGGTCTGTCTGTTCATTATATTGGTTTGAGTGGCCATGCTTGTAAAATGGCTGTTAAGACCCATAGACATAAACTAAACCAGTGAAGGTGTTGACATAATCTGTTGTCTCCATTGTATTATAAAGAACTTTCCATTTTTAAATGAAATCAATAAAGTGTAATCGTTTCCTTGAAAAAGAAAAAAAATTGTGCAATTTTATCACAAAGCAAATACCGCGGTGCAAGAACACAAGAACAGGTGATTTATGTTTTGCATTTAGTGTTCAGATTGACAATAATGCAGCAATCTAGTATAAATATATTTTTAAATGCTTTTTTTTTAAAAGCCATAATGATGATATAAATTATAAAGGCATGGCCTTGTGAATAATGTTAACAAATGTTTCAGAATCAAGAAAAAACATCCAGAACTTGATGGTGGTATAATATCTATAATATCTTTTGCATGATTTGTATGTTGATATTGTATGAAATGAGCACAGTGAGACTTTTTTTTTTTGGTTGCATCCAAAGAGTTAGGAAGGAAATATAACAAGAATGTATTTATAATCACTCTATTTTGAAATAAAGTAAAGAAAACAAAATGTATTGGCTTTACCCTGTTTTGATCATTACTATTTTAGGTTAGTTAACAATTAAGACAGTTAGTTATGACATCCAGTCCAATGTAAAACACAGAAACCTATTGTTTATTAATTTTGTTTGCCTTCATCCACATCAAAATACTAGTCAGTGTTGACTTCAAAATTTGTATGAAATATTAATAAAATTGTTTGGTACTATTGTATTTCTGAAACTAGACTTTGTTAAGTGCCTGTGATATTCTCTTTTGGATTATTTGTACATGAATGAGAGAGAATCTGTAAAGCAGTTATGCAGTAATGTTTTATAACCACCTCAGTAATTTGTTGTGTTTCAGAAAGTTTTTTTCATCTTTTGTTGTCCAACAAAATCTTCCTTTCCTGTTATGCAAATATTCCCTCCAAAATCAGTGATTTTTTTTTCCATTACTACCACAAACAATTTAGTTTTTAGTTGGATTCTCAGTTCTTCAACCCAGAAGTGCTGCTTAGAGGAGCAATTACATAATGTTAGGGAATCAAATGTTAGAATGTTAGAATCTAACATTAGAATCAAATTTGCTTTCATTCTGCTCTCTTCTTATTAGTCATTTTCAATAACAATTTTTCAGAAGAAAGAAAAGTTAATTTGTTCTCAGAAGAAGCAAAAGCACCAATCCATCTACCATTTCATTTGGTTAGGTTAGTTTAATAACTGAAAGTTGCAAAGACATCTTTAGGTAGTTTAACTTCCAAATTTATATTTTGCAGTTAAAATGGTTTATAAAGCCTTGTAAAAATCTTCATGGCAAGGGAGAAGAGCAGGAACAGAATTACATTTAGATTAAACATTCCCTGTTGTGCAGGGTTTAACATGCATTATTATGGCAGTGAATGAGAATCAGAATGGGATATGGAGTGGAAAATCAGGACTTGATACAGATTTTTTTCACTTCTAGTTGAAGTTTAACATTAGGAACAAACCCACAGCATGAGTTGAGAAAAGCCTACGTATAATATTCCATATTATTTATTTCTAAAGAAAAACTCAAGAACCAAGAATTAATTATTCATGTTTTGAAAATAAGTGTGCACTGCTTTCCTGAATGCAGAGGAACTTGAGAGTTTTCTGATAATATGTTTTGTCATTATTAGTCTTTATTTACAATTTCAATTCATATTTCAATTCATTCATCCGTATGTATTATGATTGACACTGTGTTGGAAAACAAAAATAAGAATATTGTTGCTCAGGGACAAACTCCTCAGAAATGTACCAATGTAAATCCAGACTGACTGAACAGGCTTCAATGGAGTCAAATCTGCCTTGCCCTAGTGAACAAAAAAAAGCAGAAAGTACAAGATCTAGCCATCATTGAAATAAAAATAAGCAAATTTTGACTTGAAATGCAATATAATCTTGGTTTATATTCTGTTGATCTGTGTGGTAAAGCTGTTGCTATTTTCAAATAGGGAGAGCACAGACCAAGTGCAGTTTTCTATCTGTTTGATGTCAGTGGAACGCCACAATGATTCAAGAGCTGTGGGCATCCCAGAGCTGTACTATGGGTGCAAAATTATATAAATTTGCTGGTTTATACAGACACTTGGGGTAGATCTCACAAAAAATACAAACGCTTTCTTAACAATATAATTTACTTTCTCCCTGTAATGGAGCAAAGTTACTCTACTCTTGTTTTTCATTAAGTAGGGAGTTTATTGCAAGTATCTTTTGCCTACTCCTAATTTTATTTGCATTTACTAGCAATACTTGAGATAATTAATTCATTGTCTGAAAGCAGAACATTTCAGTCTGTTATTTTTAAAATACCAGTCACTGGTAAAAGACAGATACTGAGTTATAATGAATTTCCATTCTTTAAGTAATAACTCCATAAATATTTCCTCAAAAGCACAGATAAAGATCAGATAAGAAAAAAAAGTTCTAGTCACTAAATCTGAATTTTTTGTATGCATGTGTGTGAAGGCTTAACACAGTGTAGTACAACTCTGATGGGTAACCAGTGGTACCTTCTTTCTCTTTGTTTTTTTTGTTTAACCAGAAAACAGAATGTGATCTCTAAATAGTTTAATCATCATTTTGTTACAGAAGGCTAACAAAGAATATTCCTAAGTTTCCCTCATCCACGAGGATTTCATTTCTAGGTTTAATTTCATGTAATTTCCTGGAAATGTGTGCACTATGACCTTCCAGAGCATCTTATCACTCCATGCTCTCATTTCACCTTCAGTGAGCCAGTCCTTTACAGCTGAAGACTTTTCTAGGCTTGGGCTGATGGCAGTTTCCAAGGAGGCAGAAGAGTGGGATTTGTCAGTTCCTAGAAAACAGCTAAAAAAAGGCAAACTGAGAGCCTGTCCTGAATGGCTTCTGAGTCACGTCAGATGGTGTATGATCCAAAACAGAAATGTAGGAAATGGTTTAAGCTTCTCTTGGGAAGTTTTGTGCTGGGCTTTTGAAGCTGGACAATCGTGGCTTTCCACGACTGTAAGCTGTGCAGTATGAAGGAAATGTGATTGAGTCAATTGAATCCTGACAGACTAAATCCTGCAGACACCTGCACCCACTTACCTGGGCTAGGCTTTGGTGTCACTGTTCACTGAAAAGTCTTGCACAAATTACTCAGGTTGAACCAGATGTAATACAGATCTCTCAGAGATGATTTTAAAATGTTAATGCATGTTAAAATGTGGATTTTTGTGCACAGTGGGAGCTGTTTGGGTGTGAGGGTCAGTCTGTGCCCAGTGTTTGCTGAGCAGTGGCTTTGGTAGAGGCTCTCTTCATGTGCAACATTAGTGCTCACATCTGAATATGAGACACTGTACTGGATGTGCATCTCAATGAGCAGAGTCACAAAGGGCAGCATGTTTTGACAGATTTTGAGCTCTTCACTGCAAGAAACTGCAGGAAAGGATGTACCATACAGCAGATTTTCTTGCTCCCTGGCAGGATTTCATAGACCCTGTGAATCCTTCTCAGCAGGGTATTTTTCTTGTCTATACACTGCAAATAAGGCTCCAGGTCACCAGTCTCATGTATGTGCTGTCTGTGTTTGCTTATACCCAAAAACAGGTTTGTGAAGAAGGGTAGGAGAATAACTTCCTTTTTTTCTTTTTCTTTCTCTTTTTTTTTTTTTTTT
>VZTT01031792.1:0-68990 GCA_013400855.1 Buphagus erythrorhynchus | reverse complement strand
CAAAGTATTTATAAAGAAGGGTGTTTATTGCCACAGATTTTGAGGTCTATCTTTCCAGATGTGGCAGACAGGCTTATTCAGAGGCAGATTCACAGTTGCTGGAGCCAGCTTCATCTTGTGGGGGAGCAGAAGCTCTGCTCATGAACAAGAGATGTACTTTTTTAATTAAAACTCTGCTGAGTTCAAGAAAGTGATCTGTTGTGGTCAAAGAGAAATGAAAACACTTAAATTTGTGATAGCTGAGCTTTATTGGAGTCTTAATGATTATAAACCTCACAATAGTAACATAGACAGAACTGCCCTTCTCTGTGCCCTAGATCTGTGTCTGAGTTATCCAGATTATTTGTGATATCTGATATCATCACAACACTGGATATATTTTTTTCCTCTGGATTCTGAGTAGTATCCTATCAGGTGGATGGATACAGTGATTTTTGTGATTTTTAATTTTCTTCTAGTTACTCCTGTTTTTCGTGTTTCTTCTAAGTTGTTAAAAAAACCCCAAAAATGTAACAAACCCAAATACTTGAATGGATTAGGCAAGTAAGAGCCCTAAACAGGGATGTAAGAGAAATTTCATAAATGTAGTTTTACAGGTTGAATCTTTGCCTTTTGGATCTTAGTTTGTATTGCTCCGGGTGTTACAAAGAAGAGCAAAGAAACTTTTATCTGACTAAATAATAGAAATATCTTTGCATGACTCGTGCTTCTTTTTCGTGTTCATACTGAGGCTGGGTTTTTCTTGGATGCAGTTTTCTTTAAAACGGTGGGGAAAGGGAAAGTTGTTCTCCTACTGCCTCTGCTGCTCCATCCCTTTCCCTCCTTCTCCCGCCTTTCCTCTTGGATTGCTTGCCTTTCATGTCTTTGTTTGACATCTAGGAAAGAATCATGAGGTGCTGAATATTATTAACTTCTAAACACCTAAGAAATCAGTAGGAAATCGCAAACATTTTGGCCCCCTGACAGTCTCCGTAAATGACCTGTCCGAAATCCCTCCCCTTCTGAGATGAAAAGAGGGAGCCAGGCAGAACGAAGGAGAGAATGGGGAGAGCCAGGGAGTGAGAGGGATACACAAAATAAATGAGAAATATGATTAAGTTATTTCCTTGGCTGGGTCTACAGCTGGTTCTGGGTATTTAATAAACAGGTTGACACTCCAGGTTCCCCTCATTAGGTGATCACTGAGGTCTGGGCTGTCATAAATCAAAGAGCCAGGTTATCAAGGCCTGTGATCTTTAACTGTACAGGGGCGCCCAAGTGTCTGCCCCGGCGAGGGCTCAGCAGTGCAAGCTGTAAGGAATTAGCTGCTGCAGCACTTCAGACCGTGCACAGGCACCAGCCCTGGTCCGGGATGGCTGTGGGCTCACACAGCTGCTGTGTCCCCACTCAGCTGGGGCAGGAGCCAAAGGCACTGCGCTGCAAACCTGCCTGAGCCCGCCTCTGCGTCTGGGCAGGGAGAGGAGCCATCTCAGTTCTGTGCTCCTGAAAGGGGCAGGGACAAGCAGTTCTCTTCATTTCCTTCAGGGAGGGGAAACAGCACAGCCCAGTCTGCTGCTGTGTCATTCCAGCACCGGGCTGGCACCACAGAACCTCTCTGTGAGTTATGCAGCTGAAGAGGAATTCCTGCTCTGCAAGGCACACTGAGGTACCATGGCAGCTGGGTCCTGCACTGCCCTTTCTAGAGGCAGGTAGGGCCTGCACTGCTCTTTTTACACTGCAGGTGAGGCAGAAACTTGATGAAAGTTGGGCTGCCTGAAGCTATAGCCTAAGGTCTCATGACAAACCTAGCACATGAATAAGTTCTGCGAACTCTTGAGTACAGCAGAGCATCAAATCACACAAGTTTGGGCAGTAAATAATGCAAATAAGAGCCAAGTGGACTTCTTGGGGGAAAAAACTGTGGTCAATAAGCCCGGCTTTTGTGAGAATATAAGATAATTTTTAGGTGCTGGGAGTATTCTCCAGTTCCTGGTTTTCCCCAGTATTGAATAGCCATTATTGCCCACAAAGCCAGGAAAGCCTTGGGAGGAGTTTCTNNNGTGGAACTTTTGAAAGAGCAGGAGTGGGGACTGTGGGCAGAGCAGAGCTGAAGGTTGTATTTTACTCCTGGTGCCCAATGGGACAAATGACAATTTCCACATGCATCTGGAGGGAGTTTGAGGCCAGCCCTGTGTTACAGGGTGGGAATTGGCATGGTTCCAGAGGGAGGCAGTGCCTGTGAACTGCAGCAGTGTTTTGCTGCAGGTGTTGTGGCTCTGCTGGTGGCACCTCCCTAAGCCATTGTCCATGGAGCAAAAGAGACACTGTCAGTGTATCTTGGCTGCTCATGAGGGCTGGGGACATCTTCAGTGCAGTCCATGTGAGGAACCACATCAGTGGGGCAGGGAAGAAGTGCTGAATTAGGCTTGTTTTCCTGGTGATCCCCTAGGCTGGGCCTCAGCTCGCTTCCTGCCTTGGACAAGGGGATGATTCTCTGTGGAAGGAAGACTGGGGGAGATGAGCTAGCACAGACATGACTGCTGTTTTCAGGAGCTGAAGGCCCCTAAAGCCTCATCCCAGCAAACATGGATTCACTGAAGCAGCTGTACACCTTGTCACATCTTGTGTGAAGGCCCACATCTACCTGTCTACTAGATATTCAGCTGATAGGATAAGTGATGTCTCTACAGTTAAGCTGAAGCTGAAATTCCTTGAGGGGCTCAGAAGGCAGAGTTCCAGTTCTGCTGCAGTCACTCCAGGGCATTCCATGACTATTTATAATGGTCTCTGTGGGTTTACTACTTTACAGATTGTAATGCAACTCACTGCCGTGGGGGAAAAAAATGCAACACTAAAGCGTGACATGCTGCCCTTTGGCCATCAAACTGTGTGGTTCGTGTCAGGCTGTGAGGTGGAAGCGTCTGGTTCACAACATGGATTTCAGGGTGTTTTCCTGCCTCCTTCTCCTCCTGTTTTCCTCAGCTATACTACATTCTAGCCACTATTCTGTCCTTAAACACAGAAGCATCTCTGTTGTGAAAAAATCAACTAAGGCTGTTCTTGTAAAGACCAGGAAAATGAAAGAATGTATTCATCCATATGCTCTTGTTTTTAACCTCTCCTCTGATTTCAGTCAACAATATATGGATTTTGGCAGAGGTCAGAGACAGGTCTTCACATCTTTGCTTGAAAAATGTTTGCAGTTTGTCAGTTTTACATTTTGACAACAGAATCAAGTGCCTGAATTTTCAGAAGAGCTCAGCGCTTGATGTGTGGTCAGTGTAGTTTGTTCTTTTGGAAACCAGTATTTTGCTTCCTGATAACCACATAGGACTTTCCTGTACAGCTAAAGGCTCACATTAGAACTTTTAAAAGTGCTTAGTTGGTTTAGGATTAGGCAAATTTACAAATGGCAGATCAATAATTTATACCTTCTTAAGAAAGCTTGATAGGAGTAGGATGCTGAAATGCCCTCTCTGCCTCCAAAAATCATTCCATAGCCCTGTATCATTTAAGTGATGTTGAAAAGTCCCATTCTGAATCCTGTTCTTCGCTCAGCTCTTTTTTTGCAGTTGGACATAACTCTCATTGACTGTAGTGGTAGCTTTTCTTGAATAGTCAACTTTTAAAGCCTCTTCTCCAATAACAAACCTTCCAAAAGTGTATTGAAACCAAAAATCTGTCTGAAAGGCACTTATGTTACATTTAGTGTAGGTATACCCTGAATTTGGTCCCGTATATTCCACATTTTTGTACACGCAGTCTATATTATTAATCACTGGATTGTGTGTCAAGACTTGAGGTTCTTGAATTTCAACCTAAGGATATGAGTTACCAACCCAACCAAGCAAGTGAAAATCTTCTAAGTTATTGCAGGAAATTGCCATCACTACCAATTTGTAAGGAGTTTCCTGTGTTCTTGTTAACCAGTTCCTTTCTGTACCATATATTTATGCAAAAGAAAATCTGTCTGTGCAGTGTTTGGTGTCCCATCAAAGTCATGACTGTCAAAGTGTGACCTGTGTGGTGCATGTCCATGTTCCATCCCCTTGGGGAATATCTTCAGATATTAGGGAATAACTACTTTGCTCAGTAGGTTCAACCTGTCCTATTTTAATACCTAGGGAAATAGGAGGAGTTTGGATGTGGGTAGAACTGTAGAAGAAATATACCATCTAAAGGAATCCAAAGTTAAATAGTTAGGAATTTATTTGGAGTGCTGGTGTTTTCTACTTAGTAAACCACTGAAACTTCCCGGGAAGACAGCATCTCAAAATCCCCCCATTTTTTCTAGGCTGTTGCTAACACAGGTGCTGATGCAACTCTTTCAGTTTATTTATTTTCCCATGATTTTAGGTGCAATAACTTCATTTTTCTTCTGATTGAGGCATTTACTGTGGAGAGCAATACTGCACACCCTCATTATCCTGCTGGCCTCGTGGAAGAAGGATGATGTGAGACCCTCTGAGCAGGTGGGAACACTCTTGTGAAGGGAAGGTTGAATGACAATGTTCAGACAGGTGTGACTGAATGTCTGGAGAGACATGAGCCTTCCCTGGGCCCAGCCAGCCTAAAACAGCCTGCTACCATTCCACACTTCCACTTTGCAGGTTGCACAGCTGAACTCAGGGGCTGTAAAATACATTCTGAAAGTTGGTGAGTTCTCCCAACTAAATGCATACAGGAATGGAGAAAAAACCCAAATCTGTTGGTGTCCTTTACTCTATGTATCACTTGTCTGTAGGCTCAGATAAGTTGAATGCAACAGCTACTCATATCCCTTAAATCCCCTCCAAAAGTCAATTTTTGGCATTGCATGACTGTTCCTTTTAATTAAAAAAGCACAGAACACCCCAGCTAACTATTATTTTGCACTGCATACTGAATATTCTAATAGAGAAAAAAAATTACCTTCTGATGTCCTGGGTGGAGTCCCAGACTGGGTCAGTTTTCTGTTATGTAGGTGTGGGTTGGGGGTTGATGTACTGCTCTTCCCACCTGCAGAGTAATGAACTGCTAGGTTGAAATCAATTGTCTGGTGTCCAATATCAATCATTTATTTATGGGAGAAGAGGAGGTGGGTTTACCTCAGGCCTAGCAGCAGCTGAGCTATTTCACAGGAAGGACTGAAATATTTGGAATATGTGTTTTGGCTGAGCTAGAAAGCAGGCCAGGCTACAAGGAGGTCTGTAACTCTATAAAGAGCAGAACTATTGGGAGAAAAGAAATTGTAGGGCTACAGAAGGCCTGGCTTCTGATTTGGTTCCCCTGCTTTTGCCCCTTATAACCATGACTGCTTTTGTTTCTCAGCTTTGTCCTTCTAACTCTATCAGTGTCCCACTGGCAGTGATTGTAAAAAGCAGTGGATTTAGGTGAATGGCTTTGCAGCAGCCTGTGTTGGATGTTTTGAGGCACAATTTAATCCTTTGTTTCTGTAAGGTACTAACTAGCTGTTTCCAAATCCTCTGGTGCCACTGGAGAGTGATTTCTTGGAAACTTTTCTGCTGAAAGACAGAGCTCATGAGATATAATTAACACCAGGCTAAGTGCTACTTAAGCACCTGGTGTTGTTTATATTCTGAAGTTATGCAGACTTTACTGTTAATTTTGTCACGAGTAAGCACATGTCATTCTCATGCCAGGCTTTAGATGACTTTATCCTTGTTATCTTAGAACTTCACTATTCTGCCTGACTTAGTTAAGGTCTGAACTGAGGAAGTTTTCTTTCAGCTGTAGCTGTTACTATTATTGCAGTTTTTAAATTATACAGACGTTGCTGAATGCTAATTAACGGGAGTTTGAAGCTAAATGTAAGTACTGAGGAACGTGCGGACGTGTCTGTCATTTGACATTGCACCAGACTGGATTAAGCTTTCTAGAGTTTTCCTCCTCTTTACAGATGTTCTTAGATGTGGTATCAGAAATATTTGTTAAAAAATTCTATAGTCTGTCTTATGCTGAACAGCAGCATGAAGAAACAAAGTGGAAAAGGGGCATTGAGGGTTAGGATACTGTGGTTATTAAATAACTTCGAAGTGTTTTATACACCTTCTGATGGTTCACGCTGGTGCTTTTCTAAGGTCAGTATTTGTTCAGGTTCTACTTGTAGAGAAAGAGAGCAAATGGGAAAGAAATGAAGAGCAAACCAGAAATATATTTCAACATATTTAACTTGTTACTTGTTTCTTGATGTCCCTACTGAAAAGGAAATAGGGGAAGCCTTGGAAACCCAAGTGTTTTTGGCTGTAGTTAAGTTAGGAGCACCCTGGTGAATTATTTTTCCCTTCTCCAGTCAGGACTGTGGCCTGAACTGTAGATCAAAGAAGAGCAGCACTTTGCTTAATCTGGCATAAAAATCTACTTTACCCCAAAGAGACAAGAAGAAAAAGAAATTGAGGCCCAGGCTCCATGGCAACTGTGAGTTAGGTTGTTCTAATGGTTGGTAACTGTAACAGCTAAAAAAAAAAAAAAAAAAACAAAAAAAAAAAAAAAAAAAAAAAAAAAAAAAAAAAGGTAGGAAAGATATATTACTACCATATTGGAAAGGACATTGCATCCCAAGCCAGGGTTGTTTGCTGCTGTTCCAAGGAATGTTCATAGCAGTGCATGGATAGGCTTCTCTCCCATTTTCCTCATGGTATTGCAAGAATAAAAGATGGCCAGCTGATACATCTTTGGTTCTGCTTCAGAAAATGTGTGCTGAAGATGCAAGCAGTGATTTTCTTCTTTGAATCTGTTCTGTATCACATGCTGACTTTACAGCTATTGAGCCAGGGAAATGTGACCTGGCAGGTCCTCATTTGTTGTGGGTGTGACCACATAGCACGCAGTGCCTGCTGGTGGCACTGAGCTCTAATGCTGTTGTGTTTGGAGCAGAGGCTGCACTGTGAGCCTGCATGGTGCTGCCAGCTCCTGTGCTGTCACATGCAAATCTCTTGGCTGCTTTGATGGGGGACTTGAAAGCCAGTCCAGGATTCCTGGTGAATCTCCTCAGTCCACATCTTGCTTATCAGACCAAAGTCTTGACTGCCTGCTGAGCGATCTGGGCTGATCAGAGTTTTGGTTCAGGCCAGTCCAGGTGGGGAGCTCAGAGTGACCCAAATGTGGCTTCCATGAGGTCTAGAATTTTTGTTGTTCTCTCCCCAGGGCATGTTATTACAGAAGGAGGCCTGCTACCATTCCCAGTTCCTGGCTCTGTGGGCATGTGGTGATCCAAGCCCTGTGCATAGAATCAGTTCCACAGCTTGGATAATTTATGATGTTTCTTTTTCTCTCTAGGGAAAGAGGATTTAGCACACAGCCTCCCAGTTAGGCTGTACTGACAGAAGTGTTATTTAACCTGCTTTGTCTTTGTTGTGGACTGTGTCTTTCTCTTGATAGGAAAAATTACCTTGAGTCACCATTAATCTTTTAGTGAATGTGGAAGTAAAGAAGGCATTGATGACTTTCTTTTTTTTTTTTTTCCTTTCTGCTTTTTATGTGTGGTGCATGTAATTTGTTTTGCAGTTCTGTCCCCGATGTTTTTCTCCCTCATATGCTCTTCCTTGATATTAACCCTTACTTGTGTGTTGCTATTTCCATGTCAGTGTTCAATTTTTTTGAGTTAGTTAAGATCAGAGACATTCCATTTCCCTTCTGTCAGTTTGCCACTGTTCTCTTGGTGTAATCTGTCCAGAAAATTCCAGCTTTACTCTACCTTGCTTCCCATGGGAAGTCTTTCCAAGGAGCCAATATCCCCAGCTTGCTGGCATCTCCTGTTCTGCAGTCCAGTGTCCGATATTACCTTTTCTCTGACAACAAAACATTTGAGGTCATGATTCTTTTTCATCCAAGTTATCTTCTGGTCGCAGTGTTCAGCCAGTCCATTCCTGCTGGGTAGGAAGGTGTTCAAGGCAGCTGATGACACGGTTCAGCTCCTCCACCTTGTGAAATTAATGTGTTCCTGACACACTGGCAGAGTGGGGTGAGCAGCCTTTGACTGGCAGTGTTGCCTTTCCAGAAGCTTCCTGGCTTATTTTCCATAAACTCTGGGCAGCTCCTGTTATTGCTGTGTGGAAGTTTCTAACCACACTGGATGCTATGCTTTTTTCTCCCTCTGACATAACATAACATTTCGAATTCCCACATAAATCGAAACTTTTGCTAGTGGGAACTGTATTTACAAATGACAAAAGTATATTTGAGCTGCCAACTGCTGTTTGTATTCATCCATGTTTGTGATCCCTGTCATTTGCTGTTAGGGAACAAACTTGACATGTGTGGATTTTGATTCGTGTAAAACCACAGAGAATGTGGTGTTTGATCTGAACATCTTAGAGAGCAAGGAGGATTTGGTATGTGAACAAAACTCTTCACTATTCTCTTGGGTAAAGGGCTTTGGACATCCACTCAGAGGGCAGAAACAACAGCCTATGACTTGGGTGCCCAGTTACACCCTGTGTGTCACCAAGGAGCTGAACGAGCAGATCACAAATGCTCCCTAGTCTGGAAACAGGCAGTTGAAAGCTCCAGCAAAAGGCACAATGCATTCAGGGCAATTGTGTGCTTTAATGCTTTGGGAAACAAAAAAGGGCTAAATTTGCAGCTATCTCTAAGGAATTATCTGTGAGCTCTATCTGCAAATTAATAATTTAATCAGCTTATTTGGCTGCCTATGGTCACAAAGCTGTAATTGATTAAAAATGATCCTTTTGTAACAAAATGAGGCTGCAGAATAAAAATGAGATTCTAAGGTGATTCTAATGTGTCCTGCTCTGGCAATGTGAAAAGGAGCACTTCTGTAGAAAACCAAAGAATCTTACAGCAAAAGGTTTGGGGACTGTTACAGAGAAGTCTTTTCAGACTTTAATGCAGTTTAGACTGAGTTTGGACTTTCTTTTTTTCTCCTTTTTTTTCCATTCATTCATTTTTAAATTTTTTTTTCCAGTGTATTCATGTTTCCTTGGGATCTCAATGGGGGAGAGGAACTTCTTTTAAAGGCCACATGGCTCACTTCCAATTCTGATAGATAAAGTCAACCTGCTTGGCCCCACCAACAGGAAATAGGATGCTGCCCCTTTAAGCGGACTGTAAGGAGTATGGAATTACGGCTAACTTGGTTTGGAGCCTTTGTGTAAGGCTTTCAGGAAGAGATAAACCATTAATCATGCACAATTACTCTGACCTTGCATGAACTAAAGCCTCTCTGAACACATAAGATTACGGTCTCTGGGGACCTTGAGACACTGACACGATCAGCTTGTCCGAGGGCATTGGAAACGGCTGCACAAAATGGCTGAAAGCTTGGCCTTGCTTTCCTTCCCTTAAAGCCAAGTCTGTCTTTCCACCCAGGACAGGGATTTATCCACCTGCTTGCTGTGCAAAATAAGGAGAAGTCGTTTCCCTTTCACCAGGCTTTCAGTTCACTAGTAGAAATTTTGGCAGTGCTGAGAGTAAATTACAATTGAGTTTTGAGGAAATGTTTTTTAATACTTACTGAGTTGGAGCATTCTACACTTACTTCTGCTCTCTCCCTGTGGGGATCCTCTTTTTCTCTGGAGTTAGCACAGCTTGTAGTACAAATGTTATGGTCAGTGGCAGAGGTTATTAGGTAGCTCTGCAGTGTAATTCACTTTTGCTGCTGTTATTCCTTTTCTGCTGCCACCCTCACCTGTTCTAATTAGATTTTAGATTATGATTTTCAGGGTCAGTTACATTCCCTCTGTTAGTTTTGTTTAGGATTTCTTTGACTTCTTAAGCTCCTTAAACAACCATGTGTCACACACCTACTATGATATACTTTCCTCTCTCTCTTCTTTTTCCAACCTCTGGCACTAGCAGCAAAATGTAAAATAATAATAACAATGATAAATAAACAATTAAACATTTACTTGTTAAGTAATTATTGATTTTAAATTGTAATTTTTCAAAATTAGGGTGAGCTAAAAATGCACATGAACAGTTACAGAAGCTCAGCTGACTGACTCAGTGAAATGCAGTTCTTTGCTTTTTTGATCCTTCATCCTGTGTTTGATCTCTAGAGCTTCATTCACTTATCAAGTTTATACTGCTATAAATATTTTACTTACATATGTGATCATTTGATGCTATTTACTGCAGTATGACACCTATTTTGAACTAATTTTACATTGCTATAGTTGTCTTTCCTCTGTCCACTGAAGTAACAAATTTCTGATTTTTTAGAGATGTGGTTTTAAGAAGATGGAGATGGCTCATCCTGCATTAAAGGTCTGGACAGGGGATTCCAAACTAAAATATGGATCCAGTTCTGACCAGCACCTCTGTGTTGCTATATAAGAAGAGGGGTAAGTCCAAAAGGAGTAAATATGGTCTTCACAGAGTGAATGATGCAGAGAATGTATATTGAGAACTTCTCCCTGAAGAGAGGTTTAGAAGGTAGAATCATAGCATTGAAGAATGTCCTGAGCTGGAAGGCACTCACAAGGATCACTGAAATCCAAAAGGTAATTAAAATACCACAAGGACAGCAAAGGACTTGCTTTACCAGGTAAGATCTCTGGTAGTAATGTCAGACTTGTTGCTTCAGGACATCAGTTGCTCTCTAACTCTGAGGATAAATATGGAGAAATTCTTCTGTAAGGAGGGTTTCTCCAGATTGCTTGCTGCAAGCCTTCTGCACAGTGTCTCTGAGTGTTTTTATGGACTTGGTTCATGGGTTTGGTAATAGCTGATTCTGGTTTGTATCAGTAGGGTGTTAAAAGGCTCCCTGTGCCATTAGGTATTGAAGATGGGAGCCTGGTTTGAGGGAGCTGTCCAGTCCTTGCTGGAGAAGACACACTGTGCTGCTCTTCTTCATCGATATTTTATTGAGTTTTTTCCCTTCTTTTACATTTTCCACTAATGTATTCTAAACGTGCAGCCAGTGGTTAAAGGGGTGTTGGTTCTAAGAAATACTCAGCAGAATGTAGACTCACTGAAAACAGAACAAAACCAAAACAGCGTTGTGCTAAGGGGCAGACTTGTCCTGATTGGGGTGCTGTAGGGCCAAAAGTGCTTGTGGCATTCTTGGGCAGCTTGGGCCTACAGACAGTTTTCAGAGAAGTGTGGATCCCAGACCTGCTCCTCTCTTAGCAAAGGGGCTGTGGAAGGAATGGGAATTAGCTGTGAGAGGGAAAAGGTAGGAGCTTGCTATTAAGAGAGGATGAGGGGAGTCTGTGCTGCAGGAGCCAAAATCAAACAAAGGTAGATTCTTACCTGATGTAGTCCAGCTGAAGTCAATGTCAGAGTTGCATCAAAATCAGGCTTGAAGGGATCAGTATGAGGCCCACAAAGGTTTTCTGCTTTGTTTTTAGTCCTGTTGCACCTCGTTATGACCAAAGATGTGGAAAGATCCATTGTAAGAGATTTTAAAGTGGAACAATTCTTTATCTGAAGGGAAGAGGACAACCTACTGCTTTTTGGGTTCAGTCCAGGTGTGCATTCTGTATCTACACTGCAGTGCTGTCAGTACAGCTGTGTTGCTCTTCCTGAGGCAGCTGTTAACAAGCTGGCCTTGATACTTCTGTACGTGCTGCCAGAACCATAACAGACTCCATGTGTGCCTTCTCCAAAAATATTATCGACTGCCTCTCAGTATACTCCTAGGAGTACTGATGGTCACTACCTTAAAACTACCTCACCCACATGTATTCAACCTATTCATGCTTTGGAGTGAAAGAGTGGGTATTTTCTTTAGTTTTAGATTTGATTTTACAAAATCTAAAACCTGATTCAATGGCTTCTGTAAGTAAACCTGTTCTGGTTTTACTGTTTTCCATTTGGAATCTAAAAGGCTTTGTTTGGGTCTGAGAGAGAAAAATGGGGAGAGAGACAGTGAGGCAACAGAGATCTGTGTAGATTATTCTCTGCTGCTGGCAGTCCAGGTGACTCAGTTAAAGCAGTGGAAGAGCTGGCTGAGGGCTGTTCCATCCTAATAGGGGAGAGAGAACTCCAGGGGTTAAAGGCAAGAGCATCCCTTTTATAATTAGGACAGATCAGAAGTGGAGCAAAATGTTCTTGCAGCTGAATCAGCTGCCCTCTAACCAGCCTGGAGTCTGGAGCTGGGGCCTGATGGACACTTGTACAGAATGCAATTTAATCTGTAATGGCTGAGGAGGACTCCTCAAAGTCTGCGGCAAATGGCAATTATTGTCCCTTTTTGTCACATCCCCCCCAACCAAAACAAGAAAAGAGGAAAACTAATGAAAATAACAACAGGGAAGGATCCTAACTAGCATGCCCTGCGTCCCCCTTTCTCTTTAAAAATCCTCTGCAATGACTGAAATGAGCTGCCTGGTATAATAAAATCTCTGGAGCACCAATGTGAAACAAGAATTCCTCCCCCACACACAGGCACACACACCCCTGCTCCCTAATGAGCAGGGAGACGCCAGCTCGGGGGCTGCAGCCAGTGTTAAATTAGCAGAGAAGGCCATCGAAGTGGGCTGACTCCAGCATAAACTGCCTTAAGTGTCTGTTTATTAAATCACACCAGTGCTTAGAGTCTGCCCTGCTGCCACATCAGAGCTGTCTGCACACAGACAAACCCTGGCCAGTCCCAGGGGACCCTGGGCCAACTGGATACTGGTGGTAATAAAGGCAGGGGGAGGAGGGACCAGCCCTCACCAACAGCCCCTTGTTAGGCTCCATCATGGGCTATTCTTCTAGAGTAGAAAATCCTTTATTTAGGGTCACTGTTTGCATTTGTAGCAGAGGGGAAACCATAAAGTTGTGTTTCTCTCTCCTTGTTAGGAAGCAGGAGTCAAGGTAGGCATTTGCTTGCTAAACTGCTGTGTCTGAGCCTTGGAGAGTGGCTTTCCTGTGTCAGTCTGTGCAGGGAAGTGTGGCCTTCACCTTCAACTCAATCCTTCAGTTACAGTGGGAGAAGGTTGTTAATACCCAATGATTTTCTAAAAGAATTCCCTGGTGTCAATCTGTCTAAGCCTTTGGAAATAAAAAATTCTGCTGGTCAAATCTTAAGTCATCGTATTAAAGGAGAGAAAAATCAAAATGTTTCTGTATTTTTGCACAGTGGGAGGTACAGTGAGGGTTTGATTCCAGATGGGATTTCTACACTTGCCTGCTAAACAGTAATATTATGTATTCTGCAGTTAAGGAAGACAAGAGAGAGATAGCCAAGCTGGAAACTTAGTTCTGTAAGTCAGGAGACATCACTTCTATTGCTGATAGTTCTGAAACAAGAGCCCTACTACATTCTCTTCTTTCTCAAGGACTGGTTTTTAAACACAGTTGGAGCCAGGGCTGCTGGTTTATGACTCTGCTGGTTACATTACCAATGGGCCTGTCTTGGTCTCTGTTCTATGCTTCCAAGATAAGTTTTTGCATAAATCTCTGGAAAGAAATCTTGGGGAGAAGTGGATAACGCTCTTATCCCATATGGAGGCATAGAATGGAGTTTTATAAAAGTGTCTGAAATAGTTTGTTCTCATGAATTGTATGGGCTAGCTGAACAGCTCATAAATTTGCCATCCTACCACTTAGGCTTGATCTTTCTCTGCAGTGAGATTTTTAAGCTTCAAACAAGTTACATCCATGATGTTGTCAGGTCAGGATGTTGAATGTACAGGATGTAGCTCCATTTAACTAATTTGTGGATACTTCCATACTTGTGTTCCCTACTCAGCCTGCTGGTTTATGTCTTCCAGGAGCAATTTTTGCTGCTCATAGGTTTCTGGAGGCTCCATTGCAGCCCAAATGCCACTTTCTGTGAAAGCAGGTTTGGAGTCATGGTCAAGCATCCTTTTGTGAGGTGGCCCATTGACACTGGAGACGAGCAGCAGTTGTTGAGCCAATTTGTATGAGGAAGGAGCCATGTAAAGTTTAATATGAAGTGGTTGGTTTAGCTGGCAGAAAGGGAGAGGTGGGCTGTTTTCCATTTCCCTTTAAAATGTCAAACACTAATAGTCTCTTCCGATCATCCTGAGATTGCCAAATAATTGACTCTCGCCTACAGCAAAAACCTCCCTGATCCACAAAGCAGGAAGCTGATGACAGCAATTGCCTGAACGTGTCCAAATTAGTCAACCCCTGGCAACCCCAGCAGGGTCAGCAGTGGCAGCCCAGGGGTCGTGGGGCAGCAGGAGATGGAGGCTGGAGATTGCCCTGCTTCCTGTGCCCTCTCATGCCTCCAGGACATAGAAAGGACATGAGGGATTCCCAGCTGGAGCAGCCAGCACCTGAACTGTGTGTCCAACAGAGATGTGTTTATCCAGAGGATCTGCTGTAAATTATGCAAAGCAGGGGCTTAGGGGCAGAGTGGGGAAGTGCCTGTCCCTGCGAGTGGCAGCAGAACACGTGTGTGGGGTGAGCCGGTGTCACACAGCTCCTGCTGGGTTTTCTCCAGGGTTTCCCTGCTCTTCTTTGTGGGACTGACCTGTTTACAACTTGCTGAGGTCTGTCCCAGGGCTGGATTATTTTTTCTATAGCTTCATTTGTTCTCCTGCATCTGTGCAATTGATTGCAGGAAAATGTATGGACATAGAGTGTTTAGCAATATGCACACAGCCCTGGAGCTCAGAGAGGAGCCAGAGAAGAGTGTCTGCCAAGCCATTCCTGAGCCTCTTCAGCACATGCAGTTATGTGTGCTGGATGGTTTGGTTTTATAAAGTGGTGGCAGTAAAGCAGCAAAGAATCTCTGGTGCCACTCCCCCCCCCCTCTTGCCTTTGAAAGGACTTCAGTGTGCCTGTGACTTCTTGAAGGCAACTCAAGCATCTAGGGGTTGTGGCCTTTTCATAAGATTATTTTAGGACTCAGAGAGAGGATAGAGGGAGAAGCACTGTCTCAGAGCTCCCAAGCAATACCTCTGTTGTTACAGGCAGGATGAGAAAGTTTTAAGAGCAGGGTCTTTGTGTGCTAGGCTGTATTCCTGTCTGTGCTTCCTAAAGCAGAGGAGCTGGGGACAGGAGCCTGCCCTGACAGCTCCCTGAGTGTGCTGCTGCAGGTCAGGACCTCTGCCCGGGGAAGGAGCACTGCCTGTGGGCCTCCCACGTCTGCTCACGGAAAGCCTGGCTGGACGCTCTGTCACACTCTGACAAAGGTCACTTTTACATCCCGTCTTCTAAAAGGTCACAGCATGACCCCAGGTGCAGGAGAAGAGGAGGAGGGAGAAGACAGCTTTCTCCCTTTTTTTTTTTTTTTTTTTTATTTGTTACCACTGCTTGAAAAAATATACCTTGTCTTTGCTCTTGTACTGCCTCCTCTCTTGACTTGCGCTGGCACTTTCTCTTCCTAAATGCTACGCCATAAGCTCTCCCTTTATAGGTTTCAATGGCTGGTTACTGGATTTTCTTCTCTTCATCCACTGTGTTCTCTCTGCAGAGCAGTAGCTGTTGTCCCTCAATGAATAAGCAAACCCTTCCAACCTCACTGTGCCCTCCAGTTGTAAAACTCTCTGAGCACAGTTCTTTACCACAGCTTGCGTGAAATGCATGAGCACAAACTTCTACATGGATAGTTTTTCCCTCGAGGGCTGGGTAGGGGGAAGGTACCAATCTTCCTCTTATTCATCCCAGTATATAGCAGTAAATGGATACATGTCCTGATGGAAAACTGTCTTCCCTTGCTCCTTTTTGTCAGTGATTACATGGGTCAGTGGGGCAAGGAGGACAGGTAAAGGCCAGATGCTCAGGTGTCACACACTGCTGCAGAGTTTCCCAAACTAGAATTTACTGAACCAGCTAGAGGATGAAAACTCTTTGTTCTTCTTAAGTAAGGCCCAATAGTTAACAATACGTGTATATACAAACCCATAAGGCTTTAATTCAGAACTAGTGTCTTTAACTGCTGGATCATCCTCCCAGCGTGATTTGAAATTTTTCCCTCTCATAGAATTTGCAGCAGCAGTGGAATTATTTTCTGCATTTTGGATGCTAATGGAAGGGATAAATACAGGGAGTTTCTCAGTCTGCCCATTTTAATAATTTGTTTCTTAAGGGCTGGAGTGAGATGGTGGACATGATTCTCTGGGGACTGCAGGGACTTGTCACAGATGCTGGACATGGTCCTTCAAACAGCAGCATGGGACATTTAAGTTTTAGCGACACAATTGCCTTTGTGAGGGTGATAACTTGATACAAGTTATTTTATTTACAGCATTCATTCTTCACACAGAATTTCCTTAAGATGTTTAAGTAGAGATATAAAGAGTTAGAGAAACAGAGAGGAATCTCTTTTCAGAAAACTTACTGTAACTTTTGAACAAGAAACAGCCTGCCTGTGGCTTGTCTTTGAAGAATAGATAGCCAAGTTTTCACTTTAAAATGTCATGATCTGCATCGATCTAAGATCTCTCTGTAAGGGCTCTTACTGCTCACATAGGTGAGTCACATCTCTCAGTATGTTTTTTAAGATAGTGTTACTTTAATAGAGGTACTTGCTGTGAGCCCAAAGTAATTAAGTATCTCAAGACTGTCTTACTTTCAGTTGTGCTAATACTCTAAAAAATCCACATCTAATCCCAGGATCTCAAAGGAAATTGATGCAGTTTGCAGACTACCCACCAGGCCAGTGTACCTGTTCCTGACCTTTAACTAAGCAGATCGATGGAATTGTTGTTTATTGGCCAGACTACACAAAAGTCAGTCTGTGGAGAAGCAGAAGTTGTATAAGGTCAACAACTGGGTCATGGCCGAGCTGGGAATGCTAATGAACTGGGCTACCTGTTGAGCAAAAAAAGGAAGAAATAGCCATGAAGTACCCAAAGGTGGTTTTCCAGGTTCCTGGTCAGAAAGGAGACTGTTCCACTAATTGGGTCTTAAAAGGTCTTTTCTATTCTGTTTAAATTCTTACAATATGCCTGCACCAAGATATGAGGGTGTCTGTCTAAGGATGTCTCTCTTTTCATTCTTTTCAGCTGTGTTTGTTTTCCTCCCTCCCCTTACCCATTCTTTGCAGGTTCGTGAAGAGCATTCAGACCCCATGAGGGGGTCTCTACAGATCTCCTAAGAAGATTAAGCTCTCTGAATATTTCATGCCCCTGATTGACAGTTCTTGAGGACCTCTTGTAAGCCTGGCGCCCGTATTCTTGTTTAAAAAAAAAAAGAGAGGGAGACAAGAAAATCACATCCACAGAAAAGAATTGATCCTATGGGCCCGACCTCTGCTGACAGAAGGCACTAGACAGAGGCAGCTCCTCCCGGACATCTCCCCCTCCTTTCCCTCCCACCAGTCTCTACTGTGGAAAAAAAGGGAAGGTAATGGGATTTTAAGAGGCAAGGAGTAGGCAGAGGAAGAGGGGGTAGTTGTGCCCCCTCCTCTGAGCCCCAGTGCTGCGGCTGCTTGTCCCTCAAGAGCCATTGTGTGCCCCTGTCCCTGGCTCCCGTCCTGTGCCGCGCCCGCCCTTCCCTAACGAGCTGCGGGCCGAGCCGCCGGCCCTCATTAGGGGCTGAGCCGGGAGCCAGCCCCGCGCTCCCCGTTCCGCCCCATTAAGGGTTTGCCCCCTGCTTGACAGCGGGGAAAGGGAGCCGGCGACCTGTAAATTCTCATCAGGCTGCTGGAGAGCCTCCCAGCCCCCTCAGTCAGCCCGAAATAGGCAGCTGAGAAGTTTCTACTTTATTTAGAGAGGCAGGGCCAAGCAGATCTCCTCACGTTTTAGGGTTTAGGAGACGTTCCCTGGTGGAAACGGGATGAGGATGAGGGGGAGAGAAGCAGAAAAAAACAGCTCTGAGCCCTTCTTACAGATAGAGCAGAGAGAGATTGCTGTGATTTCTGTAGATACCAGTGTTAGACTGCAATGTCCTGTGTTCTTCTGCTCCATGCTCAGAAATTGGCACAGCTTCCTGCTTTCAAATGTATGGGAATCATCCATGGTGCTGAGGGTACTGCACAGTTATGACCATGCAGATAAATGGAATGGTCACTGCTGAGTGATTAGGAGATTCCACCAACTTTTGCAGTACTTTAACCTTTCCTTTCCTCAAGACTTCAGAGTTCCTGAACTCAGTTTAAAGTCTCCTCTTTGATGTTAGACTTGCCTTCTCAGCATGATTAATCTCTATTAAACTTCAGTAGCCTTTCTGTGTAGGTTCAGTGTTTCTGTGTGAGGTGTGGCTGGACACTCCAGCAGTGGCACTTTGGACCATGTGAGTAGGGGACTCTTTGAGGTACATGTAGGGTATTACATGTAAAAGACATGGGCAACTTCATAAAGCATCTGTTGAGTCCAGTTAGTTATCCAATAACATCACCTTTTAAAAGTCAAGTATTATTTTTACCAACTGATTGATACTCCATTTATTTGCAATAGCCGTCTTCATGGAATGCCAGTGCCATTCCTCAGTAGTGCTTATCCTGCCAGTGTTCTCTGGATGAGGTGTGCACCCTATGTTGCAGCTCATTATTTTGGTTTGGAGGGAAGAGAAGAGCATCTGGGTGTTGATAACCATCATGGACAAGATTCATATGCAAACAGAATCAAAGGAAGCTTTGGCTCTTGATTAGTCTCACACCACTGGTATTAAGCTTTATAAAGGCTCAATTGTTATGCCACAATATTGTCACCCCCAGTTTAGTCCTTGTGTCATTTGTTATTCCTGGCACTGCCACCCTGTGCCCTACCTGTGTGCCTGGGTAAGCTGAGCAGACAGCAAACTGTTCCAGAACAGTGCCAGTCGGTTTGGAGGAATTTAATTCTCTCCTACTGAAATGAAAAGATGGGACATGGACTATATTTTCGCCTTAGCTGTACCACTGAAATGAAGTGGGATAAACTAGACAGACTTCTTCATAACTCTACCAGAGTCGGGAAGATGGAATCCTACATCTGGAAATATTTTTCTAAGTTTTGAAAGAGGAAGAACTATGTCCACAGTTTTCTTGTAGTTGGTATAGTCTCTATAGACAAAATCCTAGATCTAAGGTAAGTGAAACCCCTTTTAAATCCAGTTCTGTAGTATAAGGCTTTCCTGTTTGGTTCCTTAAAATCCCTTCCTCTACTCAGCTTCTTTGTCAGGCTGAGCAGAGCAGCCGAGAATGACAGAGCCTGGAGACAAAGCTACCCTTGAGTCATTCCCAGCTTCTGACATGGTTTGTCCAGTTTCTCTCATGGACACAGAGAAGGAGCTTTTCAAAAGTGACTGAATGCCTCCCATCCTCTCATCACTCCTCTTTCAGTTTCAGATGAGCCACAAATAAAGCAGGGAAGGCTGAAGGTCATTTTTCTTTATGGCAATCTGCTGGCCTACTCGCAGACTTCTGCTTCTCATCAGCAATGCTAATTCATCTGTAATTAGAGATGGTTATTCTGGAAGGAATCTGCTGATGTTTGGGACTAACGGGTTGTATTCACTGCAGAGCTCTGAGGTATCTTACCTGCATTGATAAGACTAGGACACAAATCACACGTGCTGTGCTCCTGCTCTGAATGCTCTGGAGAAGCCTGTTTGCCTCCCTCTTCTTCTGCACAGAGACTTGAGGGAGAAATCCTTTCCCTGACTTAGAGAAGTGGGGTATAAATGAGCAGGCAGTAAATATACCCCTCAGTCTCTCAGGAGAACTCTGAAGAGCCTCGTACACTTGTATGTTGAAATGGTCAAGGAGGTTTTGTGTCTTCCAGGAGTGATTTTTATCTCTTCTATTAAGTGTAGTGCCATATAAAGCTTATTGATAATATCACATTTTTCTGGACTAGTCTTAGGAAAACAGACCTCATCTTCTGTTTCTAGACACCTGATACAGGCCAACATCTTTCTCTTCAAAGCAGTCCTTAGCTCCCTACAGAACTGTGGAATAATACAAGTTAAAAGGGATTTTTGGAGGTCATACGATCCAAGCTCAAAGGAGAGGGGGAGAGCAGTTCAGAATCCTGCTCCATCTTTAATCCCATACAACCATCTTTTCCCACTAGGGTTTCCAAGAGTCAGCA
Organism: Buphagus erythrorhynchus; assembly: GCA_013400855.1. Classification (NCBI taxonomy): domain Eukaryota; kingdom Metazoa; phylum Chordata; class Aves; order Passeriformes; family Sturnidae; genus Buphagus; species Buphagus erythrorhynchus. The sequence goes on along the minus strand of VZTT01031792.1, from coordinate 49,131 downwards.
TTGCTGCTTTTTGCCAGCCCTCCCTGCTGGAGTGGCCTTTCTGCAGTGGCTGTGGCCAAAGGAGGCTGTGTGACCTCTGTGTGGAACTGTGGAAAAGAGGTGGGCTGGATTTGCTTCTGAAGCCTCAAAATTGGAAGTTCATGGCACTCATCCAAGTGGAAAACAGCACAAAGCTATAGTGCTGGGTATGTTAAAAAGTGGTTATCACAGTAACAGAAGGAGGAAACTAAGGGTTTCCATAAGAAATAAAAAAAATAGTAATGGATAATCTATATTCTTTTTTGAAATGCTTATCCAGGTTCAAAACCAGAGTGAAATTTAAACTTGGTTTGTAGGGTTCTGAAATTTCTGGATAATTTTTTCCATTTTAATTTGTGGTTAGGAATAGAACCAGAAACACCAAGATACCTCACAATTTATTCGAGCATTTGGAGTTGTGAGCAGAAGTAAAAATGTACTAGAAATCACACACAAGCTAATAATTTCCTCCAAGGTTTGGAGCCCAGTTTTGCAGAGTTGGGAGGTTTGCTACAGTTTGCAGTTAGACAGCAGTCAGGAGTGTGTCAAAACCAGGATCTGGGGTTGCAGGGAGGTCTCTGTGACTGGGGCCTTGTAAAGGCTTGAAGATTTTCTCCCCATCAGGTTGCACTTGTTGCTCTACAGAGTCCTAAGCAGGCTGGGAGGGTCAACCTTTGCCTTCCCTCATAAGAAGAGATTTTTCACTGGATGTTATCAAAGGTCTTAAGAATGTCTCTGTCTGAGGGAGTGAAGATGTCAGCAGAGAGAAACACTGACTTTTATCATCCAAAAGTGAGTTTTTCTGTAGGAAAATGAGTCACATTTATGTTTGCAGAGACAGTGTTTTGCCTTGAAAAAGCTGGCTGAATTTGGAGTTGAAATCCATGACACATTTTCATTTGGGTAGAGGGAGAATCTTCTTTAATCCAGAGAGCTGCAAATGTGCTATGACCTTATGCAGAGCCAAGTGTAGGTGTTTGGAAGTGCATGGGGAGGAAGGAGTTAAGGATTCTGCTCCATGAGCCATCCACAGCAGGGAATGACCCAGTTTAAAAGGGTTAACAGTATTTGGTTTTTCAGAACTATTTGTTATATCAAGTTAGTGCAGCAGAGGTCACCCAGGTCACTGTGCCTCCCCCTTCCCTTTCCATCCCCAGCCCCTGCTCCGTTCCTTGTTTCTCCTCTAATCCGATGACCTCAGACACAGCTCTTTCCTTATGATGTTCTTGACAGCATCTTCAGACAACATGCAGCTCGACGCCAGTTGTCTTTCCCTTTTTCTGCTGTCCCTCAGGAGAAAACCTGGGATGCTAAAAGGCACTTTGTGCAGTGGGGAAAAGCCTCAGCAATTTGTTCTGTGGTTTTTGAACAAAAGTAGCTCAGGAAACAGTTTTCCATGTATGTGCTCTGTTAGCATGGCTGTCTTTTCTTCTCAGTGTGTGTGTTTGGATGTTTTTTCTCTATTTTGTGCTTGTGTGTGTGGTTAAATTCTCATTTATCTGCTGTACGTTCTGGTCTCTTCCATCATGATGTCTCTGACTGTGACTTGCCGAAGCTCGGAGCAAATGCTTTTTGGGAGTACAAGTTAACTGTTTACAAATGGGAATGGAAAAGCTTGGCTGGAATTTGTCCTTGGGTTTAGTAACCAAATGAGGTCAGATTTGCTACTGTAACTGAGAGTTAAGTACAGAAAATCTTGCTAAGAAGGTTGTCATCCTCATCCCTCCCCTCTGACCATCTTCTGCTAATTGAAGCTTCTCTTAGATTTTTGTTCCATGTATTTTTGTGTCCTATTTTCATAGGTACTGAAGGCCCACAGAAAAGCAGAACCTCAGGTGCTTGGTGTCTTTGACAATCAGACTAGAATTAGGCAATGACTATTATGCTTATATATTTTTTCACCTTACCAGCATCACTGTGTTAACTTTCTGTCATACACAAGGAATAGGATGCAAAACACCCTTATGATATGAACCCAGAAAGTCTCATTTTCCTGCTTCCTCAGTTGCTTGTTTTACTCTCCTCTACCTGTGCCTCTTTGACATCCAGTTAGTTGATTTTTTAGGAATGTTCCTTGCTTCTGATTTTATTGTGTTGCTCATTGTACAGCCAGAGCTAGAGGAGTTACACTTGCTGTTGGGGGTAAACTTAGTAAGGTGTAAGGGACTGTTTTTCTCCCTCTGCTGTGGTTTGACTGCTTTCTGAGCAGTGTGCTTTGCTTTTCCTAGAAAGATGGGGTAGTGTAGTCCTGGATGTCCTAATCCTCCTGAGGGAAGTGAATGGTCACTAACAAGCTGCTGCTGGTAATATTAAAGTTGTTTCTTGCAGCCTTTCCCGGGCTGGGGAACTGCCAGACCTCAGTGTTTTTAACAGATCTGAGGGATCAGTGAGAAAAAATGCCTGTGAATATTTGCTTGAATTGAAAAGAAAATTACAACTCAATTGTGTGTGGCTTTCCTTTGCTTCTTGGTCATGTTCAAGTACATAAGGGTTATTAGTGTGAATGTTAATTAGAAAACTAAGTTTAAGGCTGTGTCTTCTGTTGGAACTTTTTTATACTATGAGAAATTCCAATTCTACTTTGTTCAGTCATCACAAATTATTGTATCAGGAGAGTAGAGCTTTACATTCAAAGTTTCATGTAACTGGCAAAAGCAAAGTTCAAGTAATACTTTCCGTTGCCAGCTTTTTCAATTCCCAGCTTGCTTCTCTGATAATGTTACAAAGTTGCTTTCCCAGTGGCATGACCGGTGGCACTGGTAGCAATCAAAATGATTATTGTGAGTTGCTGTACTGGAGGAATCAGAACAAATGGCAGTTCTGCATAGAGTGTATGTTGGAATTGGACTGGATGATCCTTGTGGGTCCCTTCCAGCTCAGAATTTTCTGTGATTCCATTGAAAATGAGTTGAAATAATAAAATATGTTGGCTAATGAACTTCTTCAGCTGAGCAACAGTTGAACCTCTTGGAAGAAAATATGTTTTAAGTTTCACCATCTTCAAGCTTAGGTGGAACATTCCTAATGTTTCATGTTAGCCAGGATAGTGCAAGTCTTGAAGCCAGTATCTGTATGTTTCAGAGCTTTCATCCAGATTCTCTGGGAGGGTTTCAAATCCTTCCTCCGGCACCTGCCCAGATGTTTCAGGATTCTAGAGAGTCGTGGCATTGCTGTGTCATTTACTATGCAGTTCTCTCACCATTGGCCTCAGCACTACAGGTTTTTGGAAGCATGAATGTGATGCAGAAAGGGGGTATCTGGAGGCATGGAACCCTTTCAAGTCTTTGTGGTTGTTTTTTTTTTGTTGGTTTTTTTTTCTTAAAGAAAAGGGCAAGACCCTCTTCTGTCATTGCAGCACTCCAAGTAATCTAGGCCAAAGGACACTGTAACAGGACATTCCCAGGAATGGAAGATGTACAGTTTCTGTAGCAGGGAAGAGAGCATCAAAACAGGAATGGAAATTGGCAGGAGGAGCTCGGAAAGGCCAAAAGTTTCCAGCTCAGAGAGACAGTGAGAGAGGAAGTCAGTGAGTGCAAAAGGATTCCCTCTCTCCCCACTTCTCAGCCCCCACCCTCTGTCCTTCCTCCACACCCCACCCGGGGAGATGGGAGAAGAAACTTGGCAAGCCATCTTGTCGCCAATCAATCTGTGGTGTAACAATTAGCACTTAAGCAGCACTCACGCTAAACACAGGCCCAGAAAACACTTACAAAGGAAAAGAAAAAAACCCTTAAACCCCAACACAACAACAACAGGGGAAAGCTGGAACAGATCAATGCCACGCCAACCAGGAGGCACCTAATACCCCATTATTGACGAGGCCGATAGCGCTTTAAGTGTGTGCTCGTCATGCTGAGCAATTAGCGGCAGGACCAGTGCGGTGAAGGCAGCTCCAGCACAAGAACGCACCCCCCGCTGCCCAGCGCTTCCCCCAAGAGGTGTTTGATGACAGCTTCATTTGTTAGCGAGATCCCAATAGCTGCCGGCGCCGGCATCCTTTCCATTACGGAGCAGAGTGCGAGGGGAGCTGGGCAGTGGGTCCGCTCCCCCCGCTCCCCCGGCCTGTGGTAACAGAATACAGTAGACACGGAGTCTGTCTGTGCACTGCCTAAATTGATTGTAATGGCTTTCTTAACGTGCTGAAAGAGCCGACTGTTTTCTCGCCTCGAAGAAAGGCTGGAGGAAGGAGGAAGTGACTCCAGCGGCTGCGGCACAGTGGATGAAAGTAAACTTTTGTTTAGTAAAGACCAGCCGACTGCAGACTGTCTCTGGTCTTTCAGCTGGCTCTCAGCAACACTGTGTTTGAGAAGAAAGGGGAGAGGGTAGAGAACAAACTGTCAGCTTCCTGCCTTGGCTCTTGCTCCCGTGCTAACCCTGCTCGTCTGGCTGCACCTCCCAGAAGCACACTGGAAACCTCTTCATGCAGGAAGTCTGGTTCCAGAAGGTGCCTATAGGATAAGGCTTTCCAAGGGAATTCATGCATATGGACAGTAGGGCATATGTGCTTTTAAATGCTTGGCTTGGCTGAGGCTTACCTCAGAAAGGTGTGCTGAGCTCCCATAACAGCAGAAGCTAAGCCAAGCCTGGAGAGGATATGACCTGAAGAGTATCCAGACAGCATCTGTTATTGATAAACTGTGTTTATCTGGAAGCCCAGAGCCATCCTGAGACCTCCCAAGTGGAGAGACGTGTCCCATGTCAGGATGTCGGTGCAGTCAGATAAAACCATTCATCAATCACTCATACCTGGTCACCAGAGCAAACCCTTCACCAGCACCAGCAGGTGCCACTCAGGGACTTCGTTGTTCTCAAATGTGCTGCAGCTTGTCCTGCTAATCTTTGCTGCATTGGCTGGGAGTTGCCCAGAGTAACCCAAACACTTCTCTCTTAGAAGAATCATTGTGTCACAACTTAGCAGCCTTTGGCAACAAAATAAACTAGGTGACAGATGTTCAGGCTTTTCTGAGAGGCAGTGTGTGTTGTAATACCTCTGTACTGGAACCTGTTCAGCCAGTGTGGGTCTGGGGTACCAGAGGCTCACTCCTTAATTGCTCATCACTGGAGATATGCTTTGGTTCCCTCTTTTCTTTCCATGGAATGAGTGTCTTAGAGGTACCACAGACTGTTAGGTACTACAAAGGATGAGGAGACACTTGGTGTGCAGGTACTTGCCATAGTGTGAGGGAAGAGGAAAAGAACTGAAGTTCTCCACTGTGGTGTCATTCAGGTTGCAGGTGGTCCCACACCTTCCCCCCTTGCCTGGTTCCAAACATTGATTTATTCTCAAAGTTAGATCTTCTGAGTAGAGAAAGGGGCTGCAAAGTACAACTTCTCACGCTGCTGTAACCAGAAGCTGCTCTCTGCTTCTGACCAGGAGGCTTTAAGATGATGCCAGATGGGGCCATTAAAGCTGTGCAAACAATAAGGAACACATAGGGGAGTCTGTTAATGGGTTTCTTTTGGAAGCATCAGCTGGAGCTGCTGAATGAGGCACATGACCTATTTTAAAAAGCCACTTGAGAAATCTGTCTGACTGCTGAAAGGATGGGATTTCTTACCTTCCCTGTTTATGCCAAGCCACTAAGGATCTGCCATGCTGGATGCTCACACACTCCTGTGTTTGCAGTGTTGCTCACTTGCCAATACACTCTATGGCTCGTGCTTTAAAGCTCTGAGACTGTGGGCTGGAGGAAGTGTACCAACCACGTTCTGGGCAGGAAGGAAGCCACATGTAAGGAGATGGCTTCCATAGAAGTGTTGTTTGATTATCCCTTCTGGGAAGGGGGAGCCCACTGCGAGTGCAGATTTTTCCATGGTTACAAACCAGCATTTTGCATGGAGAGCAAGCAGCATGGTAGAGGTGGCTGACAGAACACTGTGGGTGCAGAAGTTCCTTAGCCTTGAGTCCTGATGGGGGCTTATGTGATCAGAAATTGTGGTATAACTTGGCAAAGCTCTGAGTTTCAGCGCACGTGATGATCAGCTACTGATCCACTTTATGAAGGGAAATGCCTCTACCTGCACTGGCCAGAGGAAAAATGATGTGATAAAGGAAAAAAAATACAGATGTGCTCCTTGGCAGAATCTGGATCCTAAATTGCTCCAGATTGTGAAGGTACTTTCAGTCCATCTTTTGTGCAAGAATACACCAACATCCTGGCTTGAATTTGAGCCCAGGGAGCTGGTGATGCAGAGGAGGATCAGTTCCACAGTGTGCATTGTGTGCTGCTTCACTGGATTGGGTTCGAAAGAGGAGGATTCCTTGACAAAACATAGAACACTAATTTCTCGATTGAAATTTGACTCACTCTTCTTGATCCTTTACTGTTTGAAGCACAGTCTTATGATTTTATGATGGGCAGATCAGTCATCTTACAGTGCCATTCAACCAAGATGGAAACTGTGGGAGAAGGGTTGAATCTTCATTCTCTGCAAGCAAGCAAGGCTTGCTCTCTTCAGATGAGCCACTCCTGATTGGTACTATTGCATTTATCTCATAAATAGTACAATAGAAAGGTGGTGTTCTTGCTGACATAAAGGAGACAAGACTAAAATGTGCCTTGGAGAACACCTTTAGGAAAAGCCTGAAGTGAAACATCACATTTATGTCTATCTTACCAGTTTGGCACAGATATAAATGGGCATGTTTGGTTTCTATTGTGTGTTTTGTCAGATTCTTTGTCAGGAATTCAGTGGCTGATTATTAAGCTCAACTTGGACACAGACTTGGAATATTTTATGTGGCAAAATCAAATCTGCAACCCCTTCAAACTAGTGGTGTATTCTACTGGCATGGCAAACAGAAAACTTCACTTTGAGAGAGCATCCTGGAACTTAATTTGTCTCCCTTCAAAAGTGTTTTCTTGAGTTTTCATAGAGTTCCCTGACTAGGGAGCTTTCCACATATGATCACTTGCTTTGGCTGCAGCCAAGAGAGGGAAGAAAATCTGGTCTAGTTGTTGAATCTCCAAAGGTGTGAATATGCCACTCTGCAGACCCTTAAAAAACCTTGCCTGTGCCTGAGAGCCTTTCCCATCTGACAGGAAACATCTCCTGAAGGAAAGTCAACTTGAAGTGTTTTCTCTCCCACCTGCCACCTTCTAACTTTGGTTGCTGAGAGAAGAGAAAGGCTTTTAACACCATGCAGTGACCCAGCCCTAAGTACAGTCTCGTGGAGTTGATCTAGCTGGGGAGACGAAGGTCAGCTGCAGGGAGCAGGAAAAGTGAGAGAAATCATGTCAACAGGCTGCTCCCACCGTGTCTGAGTGCTGAATGATGAGCCTGGGACATGGGAGAAGGAGCCAGGGTGCTCACCTGGAAAATGTTGCAGGAAGCCTGTCATGGATGTTTAAGTGCTGACAAGATGTGTCGGAGATATCTTTGCAGTGCATTTAGGATAAAGGTAACCTTTCCTGTGGGTCCTACTTCACAAGGGAAGTTGCTGCCCTGGTTCATAGAGGGGGACTGCAGCAGCTTGATGAGGGGGACTGACTATTCCATATGGAATAGTGCTGCTGTACTTATGTAAGGACTGAAAGGGCAGGGGATGGTGGGGTTTTAATTCTGCCATCTTCCCATGATCCATAGGTGTGATCCCAAACCAGGTGAAACCAGCAAAAACACATATTGCCCCAACAGATTTTGAAGCAAGCTCTCTTTCAGGAGCGTCTCCAGATCAGTAAATCCTTTTATCAAATATATAACTTCTTTCTGAGAAAATACCCATGAGATGAATCAGCTGCCTTTCAATGGTGAATTGTATCCTACATTACCTCCAGGGATGTTGCAGATGAGGTTGGAGATGGTGTTGGGCAAATCTGATACCAAGGACTTGTGAGTAGCTCTTGAAGAGCTTTTGGAATTAGATTTTCTGTAGTGAATTGTAATTGTCTTAAGAAATAACGACTCAGTGGGTCTTAGCATGTACTTCCAAATGCCTTGTCAGGGAACACACAGGGAGCACATGCACCATTGAAAAAAAAGTGCCTTGCAAAGAGCTAACCTGCCTAATTCTGGTGTCAGTTTATATTGCTAAAATGAACCAACTTCCTTGCAGTTTTCCTACTTAGGATATGATAAAGAACAACAGAACCAGATCCTGATCTGCAGCAGATCATTTTCATTGATCTGTTGTCAACACTTCAGTGAGATCAAGGTTAAAAATAAACATTTTCTACTACTTATTTGAGGACAGAAATTCTAATCTTTAGTTGTTTCTCTTCCTTTGTTTCTCACACTGTTAATTGCTCGACTTCTGTCCTTCTGCAAGAGTCAGCTGGGAGAGCTTGGTAATGTTTAGCCCTTGAGCCTGACCTTCCAATCTCTGCAAAGTCCAAAGGAGAGGAAAGAGTTTTAACTGAATTTAATTGGGGTCGTCTTTGCCCATCAACCTCTCCCTCCCTGGCACCTGGGGGGTTTGAGCTGGGGCCCCAGTAACTGGTAGAGAAGATGTTTCCACGTCAGAGCCGAGCAGTTGTCACTGAGGCTTAGGGAGCAGACAGGAGACGGTGCCTGCAGGAAACAAAGATGGTTCCCACCTGTCCAGAGCTAATGAGGATGTTTCCGATGTCAGTAAATGTTTACTGAGCACAACAAAGAGCCAGGAATCTTCACAACCCACTCCTGAACAATAAGCAAGTACAAGAAGTGGAAGACAGAAGTGAAGGAGTTGGGGAATAGGAATCAGGCAGGCAGGAATAGGAAGGAAAGGGAGATAATTGAAGAAGGGAAGAAGGGAAAGAGCTAAAGAAGGAAAAGAGAAAGTAGAACACATGGCAGAAGAGGGAAAATGGGGATGTCTGGATGGAGCATGGAAGAAATGGAGAAATACGTGGAAGTGTCCTGAGATGAGAGATGCTGAGAGCACATTGGAAATGGACCAGAAGAAAAAGAGGTAAAGGAATAAGGAAAAAGCATCAGCCAGTGGAGAGTAGTGCTTAACCCAACGAATCCTTTTCACAGAACAGCTTGAGAAGCCTGAAGTGATGAAGGATAGGACATAGTCTGTAAGAGGAGTCTTGGGTCTAGAGAAGTTAAGGGAAAAGAGGGGCAGAAAATATTTCTGACAATGTAATATATTCTTACTCTTGGAGTGTTCCTTTGTGTCAGCATCTCCAGGAAAATCCTCAATCTTGACATAAAGCAAAAGAGAATCCTTTTTATGTATTGCACAAACTATGAACATCAAATACTGAGTGCCCAGCTGAGGCAGCAGCTCTCACCTGGGACTTACAGATAGAAGCCAACAGCTGATTTGTCCAGGAATGTGTAGCACTTCATTAGCTGCAGCAATAAAACTGTGGGTTTATAGCTTTTGAAGATGATTCATTCTCACTGCCACTCTCTATTCTTTTATCCTTTCTTTGCAACAGAATTACTATTGAAGCACCAAAAGGTCCTGCTCACAGACTGGGGATGTTATTTAACCTTTCCCAAGAACTGATTTTATTATTGACCATTTTACATGTGCTGATATTGCTTTAAATTCTATGAAAAATCTTACTTTGGAAGATTGCTTCTTCCCTTTCTTAGTATCAGGTATCACATTTAAAAGTTCTTATGTATTTTCTGTTTTTAAATTGCATCTCAGTAGCAGTACTTGGAATAACTGTGCCACCCAATGTCCCATCAAGGGCGTGATTTATCTTGTTTTGGTCCAGCTTTCTCCTGATCCTACACCACAGCTCTGCTGTAGGCAGGAAGGGGAGATCAGCAGCTCCAGAGCATCATTCAACTCATGTTAAAATAGGTGTTAAAGTAGAAATTATTCCTATTCAGAGTCACGCTGGGCTGTTAAAAACAGGAAGACACTTGAATCTACACAAGAAGGACAAATATTTATGTTGGTGCTAAGTAGCAGTTGTCCTTCACGAGTTTAAAAATAAAATGAAAGCAGAGTATTCCATCAAGGTACGTCCTGTTGCAGCACTGGGAGCAGTATGTTATGAAACCGTGTACAAAAGCTCAAACATTTAGGAAGGGAATTTTAGATTACCTGGGAACACACGTAGAACTTTTTTTTTATTTTAGTTCTGTATTGAAAATGATGGAATTTTGGTTTCATCAGATACCTGCAAAGTCAGACCATTACAGGAGAGTTCTGCAGTGCTCCGGTGGTACAGACAGTCAGGTCTGCCAATTAGCCGGCTCGTTTCCCAGCATTTGCCAAGAGCAGGGATGGGAACCCACCAGCTCGTTTCCTGGTCAGGTTTGGTTCTGAGCTAAAAACACCTTATTAGTGTTCCATTCCTCACAGAGACACCGGGCTCCCCTGTGAGATGCCAAGGGGCTGGATCCAGTGAGGGCATTCTCTGGAGCTGTGACAGTCACAGGGAACAGGCACAGCTGAGTCCTGGAAAGGTCAAAGCCACACAGCCCAAGAGTTTCAGATTCACAAACTTTCAAACGAAGACTTTGGGGTCTCTGTCCTGCTCAGCCCCCTGTGCTCGTGTGTGCTGCCCTGCCCCTTTTCCCTTGGAGGAAGACTGTGCTGATGTAAGCGGACAATGCAGAGAGCCAATAGTGGGGAAGGGAGAGCCTGCAGGAGATCGCCTGCAGCCAGGGAGGACACAATTACTGCTCCAACTGTCCGGCCAGGCCCAGCCAGGAGACTCCACTTAATGTAATTGAGTGTGAAGGCAGGCTGGAGACACTGCACCCGCTGCCTCAGCCCCCCTGCCACAATATAGACACTATTGGCTGCTAATTGGCGCCAGTGGGCTGGTGCTAATTGTGCTCATGTCTTGGGCTGAGGACAGGCATGTGAAGGATGAAGGGGTCTGCTGGGAATAGGAGGAGGGGAGAGCCAGGGAGACAGTGGTCATACAAGTTGGAACAGGGCTTTAATTTCATATCAAATATTTAAGTAAGTGAGTGGAGGATCTGTGAACTCTCTTTGTGGTAACCCACAAAAGGCCTTGGGGAATAGCACCCCCCTCCTCCAGCTCAGCCATGAGCTGTCTGAAGGCCTCTGTTCCTCTTCCTCCTTAGCTTTGTTTAATTAATCGTGCAAATAGCTAATAATCCTTTATTCCTCTTCATACCTTCTCTGCTTTCTGCCATTGCATCTTCTTCATTCTTTATTTCAAATATTCAGCTTTTCTAAATCCAGGGCCATCCAGTATTAACACATGGGAATTTTGGCTGAACAGAATGACAGCTAAGGCAGACATCAGGCTCATTACCCTGAAATTGGAGATGGTCTGCTTTGTACATGCGAGGCCAGGATGAGCAGTGGGGACTGTATGGTGGTGTTTCTTAAAAACATCCAGTCAGACTTCTGGAGGTAGAACTTTGCATGCATCAGGTGTCAGTAAGACCTTGTTCAGAACTACTCATTTGGGCTAGGACCCAGTTGAAATGTGAATTGTACCTGCATGCTGTCTCGCTTCTAAGATTTTAGTCTCAAAAATGGGCAGGAAAAGTCTAATTAAGCTGTGCTGGGCTGGAAGCAGAGCCCCTGCAAGGAGGTGACCTGGCTGTGGTGGTGTGCTGGTGAAGGGGGAGTTTGATACATGGGACAATGCTCTTCACTCTACTCAACATGAATGTTTTTTGTGATGATAAGGTGCACCAGCCTTTGATATATCCTGGCAGTGTCAGGAACTCTGCTGGGAGTTCTGGCTGCCACCATTTGTTTACAAAGTGCATGTAGTAGAAACTTGGATGTGCTTGACTTGGGGATTGAGGTGCACCCAATTTCACCTGAATTCAGATTCTGTCTCTCAGATCCATGTGCTGCATAGGTTTGTCTTGAGCTGAAGGTGGTAGATTTTCAGATGTTTTACACTTTCCTCCTTTCACTGTTTTAAAATCAAAGTGACTTAGGTACTTGTGCCTTGATTTTGAAGGACCTGGAGCCTTGTGTTGCAGTTTTGTGACTGGCTTAAGACAGTGTGACCATGGGAAGCATCACCCAGAGGTACAAGCTCATCCTGCCTGGGGATTCCTCTCATCTCAGATAATTCCATGATTGTGAGTTGTGTTTGAAAATAAAATCTCGTCATTCCATTGAAAGCAATTCTTTTCTTTCTTAGTTTACTGCTAATTTTCTACATGATCCTAGATTTTATATGGAAAGAAGCTGGAAGGAAAGGTGTGAGCAAGGGAGAGAGAGAGTAGTGATCAGTGTCTTGTTTTTATTAGAAATCACAAGATGTTCATGTCCCCAGTTCCTCCTAAAAATGGACCATAATGGGCCTTGCAGTGCTGTACCAGACAATGCATAAATAACTTTAAACTTGAGCTGTTTTAATTGTGTTACATTTGTCTGATGTGTAACACAATGATGACTTGTTTGGCCTCAAGGCACTGTTGCTATAAAATGTTCAATATTAAATAATAATTGCAGAAAGTACTTTAATGGTTCTCTGGGCAGGATGTTCCAAATACATATCTCACAGGCCACTGCATTCAGATAACAGTTTCAATCTAAAATTAATTTTTAATGTACTGATATCTAGGCAATTTTAAGCTTTTTATAAATTATCACAATATGTAGATTCTTGGGTGAAAGGCTTAGGCATCCAAAGTTCTGCCTCTTTCTTTCTCTCAAAATGCAATCCCAGAACTGATGTATGAGACCTTTAAACTCCTTTGACAGCACGTCACTTTTACTAAGGCAGGCACAAAGTGAGTGAAAGCTCTGTAGTGATTTGTTTCAAAACCTAAGTTCCAAATCCCAAGCTCATGAACTATCAGTTCTGTCTTACAATCAAAATATGCCTACCTCTTCCATGCAGACACCAGCTTCTAGTATATGGCATCCTTAAGAGGGCCTGTAAGCTTGGGAGAAAAGCAAACCTTTGCAGGTCAGGGATATATTGGGCCAGACTTGTACCAGGTACAAAAAGATGCTGTACATGGCTTTCCTTTCTCTCTTCAGCTTTCTTGTTCAAAGGAGTTCATGGCTTGTGGGGGTTCATCAGATCCTTTGCTCAGATGATGTGGCACTTACTCTAGGGCTGCTGATGGATCCTACAGGGTGTACAAAGTTCCTTTAGCACCAGAGCTTCAATTCTGCTTATTAATTCATTGTCCTCCTCATCCCTCTGGATCTAACTCAGTGTAGTGCTGAGATAGCCAGGCTAGCTCCTAGGCAGCTAAGAAAAAATGCAGTGGCCTGGTTGGTGTGAGCCTTTCTGAGCCTGTGCTCATGTTCTCTTCTTTCCTTCCTTTTATTGTTGTTTTTTCTGCTTTCTCTTGAGCCAACACTGGTAATCTCACAGAGGGGTGGTAAATCAGCTCACTGCTCCAGCTAAAAGCTTAGATACCCCCAGTTTTCTTTCTTTTTATTCCTCTAGTTTTGCTATGCTTGTTTGTAGGTCAGAAAGGTGAGCTGGCTAGTTGGGAAGTGGTAGGATCACTAGTGCTGATGGAAATGAAGGAACAGGAATGTATAGTTTGCAGCATGACACTTGTCCCTCTGTGGTCTTTATTTGGCTTAATCCAGCTACAAACTAAATCCAACACGTGGAATTTGTTTAATCAAATGCCCTCTTCTTGACATTATGGGGATCATATCACAGAGGACCATGCTCACTGAGCTTAGTTTGGAGTAGATCTCATAATCTGTTTTCAAACTGAGATTATATCACTAAAAGAGCATAACAATGTGCTGGGCAGAATCTCCTTGATGGATCTGAATCAGGAGAGTGTCAATGGCCTGATGGCTCAAGTGCTTCCTGCTCATACTGCAAAAGGAACATCAGCTCAATGTCTGTAGAGCTGTGGGGCCTTGGGCAGGATCTCTGCAGCACTTGTTCTCTGCCAGCTTCCAAGAGTGCAGCACAAGAGACTAAGCCCAGTTCTCTCCCAGAAATCATAATCCACATCTTCAGGCATGGAACTCCCCCTGGCATCATGCTGAGTCTTTCTTGGACCTTTGCATCTATCTGTGCTCTAGGAAGAGAGAATATCCAAGGAGTTTCCTCTAGGTCAGCCTAGGGATGTGTGTGGGGCTTATTTGTTTGAGAAAACAGATGGTACATTTGTTTGTTCTCTGGATTGGGAAACTAAGAAAAGCTGTTATTCTGATGGAATGTAAGTACCAGCAACTGCTTCCTCACTTTCAGTGGATTAATACCCCAGAACAAAACTATTCCAGTCTCTGCTCATCTCAGAGGGCCTGAACCCGGGGCTTTAAGCAGAGGACAAGGTGGTTTCTTTTTTGTGTATTGTCCTCAGTAGGTCAGTGCCAAGTGTAGCAAATGGAACCATTCTATCAGTAGGGATCTTATTTTTCTTCCTTTGGAGGATTCCTGCATTTTATGTTCCAGTGTTGCTTTGAAAGGCAACTGTGACCAAAGAATAAAGGGGGGAACCCAATTCCACTGTCTTAAATTGCAGAATGTTTTTTCTTTAAACCCTCTCCCTCCATCCCATGCCTTTCCTCTGCACACATTTTAAGTGAACTCATTGGTGCTGAAAGAGATTGGTTTGACAGGCTTGATGATTCACGCCTTCTGTTCAGCTTCCTACTTCAATCCAGCCCAGGCTGAAAGAGGAGAGGTCAACAGCTTTAATGTAAGGCTGTGATTACTGTAATTCTGACTGAGTAGGGAATATCTGAATCCAAGACATCACTCTTCCATTAGGCAGTGGAAGAATTTGCACCCGGTGTGAGAAATTGGTGAGACATTGAACCTAGACCTCAAAATGTGTTGTGGTGTCACCTCTGGCTTCCCTTTTGGACACACCAGTTCTCACCAAGCTGCTCAGAGTGTGTGGTGCATCTGGTGATATCACTGCTGTGAGGGCTTGCTTGCATTGCATTGCAGTCAGATCATTTTTACATGGTAAATAGCTATTAATTACTGCTGCTGGAGTGTTAGTGCACAAAAACTCTCTCCCTGAAAGCTGGGTAGCTAGCTAGAATGCTAAATGTGGCTACATGTTAATGACTGAGGAGCTCATTAGCTACACTTGCAAGGATGGAATGACTGAGGTTTCCTGAGTGTCTCTGCAAACCCATAAAGTGAAATTGCATCTCTGTACTCAGAGCAAGAAACAACACAACAAACACAACCCTACATGCAAGGCCACTCAAACCAGCTGATTGATGGACAGTCCCTCCTGACCACACAGAACATTCACCCTTCTGAAGGCACGGACACAAAGGTTCAAAGTGTGGCATTTACATTCCTCAGTTTCAGCACTGGTTGCAGAAATGTGACTTCACAGAAATTACCCTGTATCTGTGTGCATCAAATCCTGTCCCAGTGTGTCTATCCCTGTACTTCCCACAGAAATGCTGATGGCCATGTGCAGCACACCCTGTCACAGCACACACAGTTTTGCCTTTCTTCATCAAAATAAAAAATCCCATTGATTTTTACTTTTCATGCTTCCGTTACCAGCTCCTGCTAACAACTGCCACTGCTGTTCCTTATCAATATTTGATGAGTAGGGTGAGGTGGAATGGAGAAGCCCTGTGAGTTTCTCCTTCTAAATGGTCTCTGTGAGGGTTGAGGTTTTGTGGCTTATGTTTATTTTCTCTGTCTGTTTTACTCGGTTGGTTCAGGTCCTGAAGGTGACTGCTGCTAAAAGATAGGATAGAAATACAACATCTCTCTTCCCCTACACCCTGTTCATGCCTTTATCTCTCTGCTTGCTCTCTTGAGTAGGCTCATGGAATTTTGTGGACTTTTGAGTTTTTACATCCTTGGTGAAATTCATCAACAGTGGAAGATCAAGCCACACTTACTTGTATGTAGCCAACATAACTTCTCCTTAACTAGTTTTTCCCAGGCTTTACCCAGCTAAGTGTTCTCAGGAAATGAGCTCTTATTTTTAAAATTATCTTTCAACTCACAGAATTAATGACTGTCCTAGTACCTTACTAAGTGGTGCCTACAAAAAAGAGTCACTTCAGAATAGAGTAGCATGCCTTCAGGACATGTCTCTGAGTTGTAACTCTTCATTTATTCTTCCTGCTATAACAAAGAAGCTTCCATAGTATCTGAGAATCTTTTTTTTTTCTTATGCTTAAGCAGCTATTAAAACTTACTTTGTGGATGTGAGCTTATGTCAAAGTAAGGTCAAAGGCTCGTTCATTACTGAAATGAGAACTCAGTGCTTTGCTTAAAACAGCATTTCTGTAAATACTTTTCATTCTAAAGAGCAAGTTGGAGTTTACAAGTATGGAGTCCTTGAGGGCCATAACCCAGACAGTACGTGAAACATGAAACATCCTTTCAATGAGCTCTGTGGTGAGAATATTTAAGAAGCAAACAAGGCTCAGAAAACGCAGCAGAGAGAGTGTGGAAGCCTGGCACACTGTGAATGCTGGGCTGCCAGTGCTGGAGAAACAGGCTGCCAGCTCTGCAGCCTCTGCATCTGCCACCTGATTTCAGGTTAGTGAGCACAGGCACTCAGGTTGGCAGCTGCAGGATAATCCCAGCAGCTGTGATCAGCTGAAATATGCTGATGGCACCCCAGAACATGGGACATCCACCAGCAAACACAGGATGCTGCCAAGGTGTTGCTGGGAACAACCCCCTCCCCTTTCCCTGAGATTTAGGCTGCAAGAGCTCATTGCAGGGAGATGGAGGTTTGTCATCAGTTAGGCTGGATGTAGGTGTAGGCATCAGGACCACATCTGTACCTTCTGGGATTAAAACAGGGGAACAACTGAAGGAGGAACTTGCAAGGCTAGAAAAAAACCCTTGTTTTTACTGTAGCCTTGTAGCCTTATATGAGTGACTGGGAGATGACCTAAAGATCTGCATAAGCCTCATTATCACATAAGGCCAAAGACTGGTTAAGGAAAACCAATGTATGCTTCTTCAGTTCATGGTCAAAGAAAATAAATCAAGGAAAGATATTTTCTATTAAACAAAATGCTTTTTGCCTCATTTTAATGTTGGGGTTTTTTAATCTTGCTATGGTATAAAATTTGCAAGTTAAACAAGTCTGGGCTTTTTTGGTGGCTTCATTTCAAATCTAAATACCTGGGGATGTCTTCCAGTTTCATGATTCTCTTCCTGTGGTGGCAAAGTTCAACCTCTCCTTGTTCTTGCTGTGCTCTGACCATAAGGACCTCTTTCAAAGCATTAAAAGTCATCTGGAGGACAATGTAGGGATCCAGGTAAGTGACTGAAACATCTGCAAATGTGTAAGAGACAAGAGAAAACATGAGCACATGGCACCAAGTACTTTCAAATATGTCACCAATCTACTGCAAGACAAGTAACAAGAGAGAGAAGAGCAAAAGCTGGGCAAAGCTCTTGAGATGGCAGCTTTTTCATGGCAAGGCGTAAACCCTGAGCTTGTCTGATGTGTGCTGTGAAATGCTGCTGGGTGAAGAGAAAGAAGGGATTCTGTCTCTCAGAATATACTCTTGCCAAGTTCCTCAGGGCGACACAAGAATCAGCAACATACAAAAATTTTTGCATTGTTTTGTTTGGGGAATTTTTATGTTTCTTAGTTTGTTTTTTTTTTTTTTCCTGGAGACCACTGCTTTTAACTCTCATCTGTTGCCCTTCTTTTTTGATGATTTCAAGATTGCTGGTGTCCAGAATTCAGCTCAGGGCTATCTGGAGACCCTCTGCTGCAGCATCATTAATCCCATGCAGGAGAGGTTGGCCATACTCATTTCACATCGACAGATGTGGACAAATCTAATTATCCATCTCCTGTACAAGTCTTTCAGAAAAATTGTAGCTGAGTCCTTGGAATTTAGTGAAAAGACTTAAGAGTTTCACAGGCTTTGAAGCTTTCTTTGGACTTAGTTTAGGATTCAAAGCTGTTTTTTGGGAGGTCTGGAAGCTTTCTTTTTCTGACTGTCTTTGTAGGTCTCCTCTCGTGAGCAAGTCAGTGGTTTTCTTCCTGTATGGTGACTATGGAGTCTGTGGTCAGTGTGAAGTCAGTGAGCAGTGCTGGGATCAAGTGTCCATGTGGGGTCAGTAACACTGTGATGCCAGCTTAACTTTAGAGTGTTGGATTATGTCCTCTCCTCTATAACAGACCTTTCCCTGTTTCTTAAACCCAAAGTCTGCTCTGGGGAGATACACCAGGTTATTCTTCTCCTTAGTCTTATATCCAAACCTCTTGGGCAGCACATGCACAGATTGGTGTGGGCACCACAGAAACCTCTGCCCTGGTTCTACCCCCAGGCACCGTGTCCAGAGTCCATTCCCAGTGACAAAGCAATCCAGTTCTGTCTTCCAAATGGTTTAGCAAACCACATCCTTTTTGCAAGAGAAAAATGATCTTTCTTCATTTGTAATATCTTTCCTAAAATGTGCTGTACAATCATGTCTCTAAAATATATGAGGCGATAGAGCAACTATATTGAAAAATAGCACATACTTGGCCAGTTTTGCTAATAAGTAAAATATACAGGTCTGAATATGACAACTGTATGTGTTGAAATATATTGAAAACATATTTGGATCATTCCACATAGACTGAAATATTGAAAACTGGCCAAATCTGTAAAAAATTTAAGTCTGTGTTTTATATATTATATATTTAAAAATCATTTTCACAAATAGATAGCAAGGAACCTTGCTACGAAGATGTGGGAAATACTAACCAGGCTTTATTTTTTCCTGATGGGAACCAGTGATCATGGATGCTGTGTCATTACTGACACTGTGGTAAGAGTTAACCTGACTGCTGGCTCATAATTTGTGTGCTGGGCCCAGCACAGGGGTCCATTGATCTTAATAGAGACCACTCAGGAACGGGAATTCCAACAGTAACGGCTCCCTCGGCATTGCTGGTGCTGATTTAAGTCCGAGCATTTCATCCTCTGCAGTCTCTTTGGATTAGCCTGGGAATGGACTGGAGAGTGGGAGTGAGAGTGGTTGTGACAGCTCTTAGATGGAGGAGCTTGCAATTTCTAGAAAAATGAAAAATTTCTG
The DNA here is from genome assembly GCA_013400855.1 of Buphagus erythrorhynchus. Lineage (NCBI taxonomy): Eukaryota > Metazoa > Chordata > Aves > Passeriformes > Sturnidae > Buphagus > Buphagus erythrorhynchus. Next base: position 30,247 of record VZTT01031792.1, on the reverse strand, counting down.
GAGGCTGAGGATTCGAACACTGATGCGACCCCATAGACAATGCAACTGTCCTGGCCTTTGCATGAAAACAAGGATCTCCATTTATTGTGAGCTCCTGCTGGCATTCCTAAGCATTCTCTAGGTAAGTCCAGAGATGTCTGGATACCCTGGATCCTCTGGGAAGTGCTCTTTTACAGCATGACACAGAATTACCTTTTGAGTTTTTCTGTGTGTATTGTTATACCTCTGGAAGGTGTGTGGCAGGAGACCCTGGTGTTTTGCCATGGAGCATCCAGGGCTTTCTCTCCCTGCATATTGTAGCAGCAGTGAGATCCCCAGAGGAGATGGAAGCCTTTGGATGTGCTTCTGGTTGGGTTTGGGACAGTCTGCTTTGCTGATGGACCTGTTATATGTTGCCAGGGATTGTATTCCTGGTGACAGCAATTGAAGGCAAATTAGCAACCTCAGTAAGTTAGAGATGAGTATTTTAGAGATGGCAAAAAGGCCACTTGAAGACCTATGAGGAGAACTGGTTCTGTTTGAGAGTTGGTTGGTAGAACCAGCAAGGGCCTGGCTTCCTCATCCAAGGTTAAACCAGGTCAGCAGCTGAGGGAGGAGATCTCACCCAGAGAGCAGCTTTTAAAGGAAGACCACTGTCCCCTGAGATGACCTTCCTGCCTGATTTGGAGGTGAACAGAATTTTCTTTGATTCTTAAAATTGTCCAATTCCTTTGTTGGGAGAAAGCATTTAAGCCAATTTGGAGTCCTAAATCTGGCTCACTGTGTGAATGAATGAATCATCGATGTCTCAAGCAGGAGTCATGAATCCTATGATCCTGTTGACCAGGTGAATGTACTTATGCCAACTACACAACACATCGTTTGTGCAGACATTTATTTGCATGCAGAAAGTTGGAGAGAGACCAGCCCCAGACAGAACTGAAAGTCAGGTACATCAGGGGTCCTGTCATGAGATGACTAAGGAGGCTCAGGGATGTCAAAATGGGAATCATGGTTGTTTCACACTTCCGAGATCCCTTGTGCTCTGGAGATGAGCTGCTCCGAGTGGTGCCCTTGTGTTCTGAACAGCATCAGCCTGCTGAGAGCTGGAACACCTCAACATCCCTAATGAAAACAAGAAGCAAACCAGAATTCTCCTGAAAAATAAACAAGCCCACTTCCATGACCTCTTCTTGACCTCCCAATGAGGTGCTAATTACTAGAGGATTAGCACCTCTTCTGTATCACAATGCACTCAGCCAAGGAGCAGGAGGTGACAACATTCAGCACAAAATGCAAATCCAGAAGAATTAGTCCATGGGCAAGAGACAAGTCCCAAAGTTAAGAACAGAGAAAACCTCCATTGTGAGTTCAACCTGTTGTCAGAGAAACGTGCTAAGTTACCGCCTTTTGGAAGAGTTAGGCAGGAATGGAATCTTTTTTTCCCCCTTCATGGTAGGCAAATATGCAGCTTTTCTTAATTTTACTTCACAGTTCACCAGAGATCATTTTTTTCAGTGTGGCTGCAGCGACAGCAATATGAAAAAAGGCTTATTAAAAATTAATTGTGCCAGCAGAAGTATCTCTATGTATCTATGTCTGTGTTGAAACACCGTCCCTGTTGCACCACATCCAGTGGCTCACTGATAAGCTGGAATGAAAACTGTAGGAATTAATGCTTGCAAAGAAAGCCCTGCAGAGATGTGTGTGATCTGTCCTGTCAGGCTGTGTGAGATGATTTCACAAACTTTGGAGCCTGTATTTGTCTCATCGAATGGATAAAGTCTTTCTGTGGTGGCTACTGTGGTCTTTATCTGGGGATTTTCACCTCTTTGATCCTGTATGGGATGGGAAATAAATTGCTCTGATATAAGGCATCGTTATATTTACATGAGGCTTTGTATTGGTGTTTTTATTTTTGGTAGGAAATATTTATTTGTGGAAGGACGTGACTTAAGCTGTTTCCAAACACCAAAGGGAACTTTGCCCAAGGGAAAGAATTTCTGAGATGTGGAATAGCCCAGTCTGGTGGCCAAGGTGACCACCTGGAAGGTGTGAAATCAAAGGCTTTGCTGCCAGGTACTGGGTGAGGCTGGAGCAGACAAGCAAAAGCCTCCTTGGGAGCAAACTGGCACAACTGTCCCCTAAAAGGTGACAGCCCAGGACTTTCCTGAGGGAGAGCAGACAAGCTGTAAACCAGAGTCTTCTGGAGCTCAAGAACCTCTCCTGGGCAGCAACTTACAGCTATTCAGAGTTTTGGGGTTTTTTCATGAATGGAAGTTCACTCATGAACCTGAGAATGCTGCTCTCATTACGTTTTTTCTGATGGTGCTTCATTCATGGAAAGGGGAAAGTTTCTGGTTTGGATAATTGAATTTTCCAGTAGAAGATGTCATCAGTAAATTCCTGACCAGCTCCCCACTGATCACCTGTTTTGCCTCTACCCACTTTCTCAGTTTTCTTAGATGTGAACATGAGCTGCTTATACAGCAGAGCAGCCTGGCTCCCTTTGGATGAGATATATCCTTCTCAGTAGTTAAACCATTTCAAGCTGTACTTTTCAGTCCTGGCCTTGTTCATGGCAGTTTCTTTTGCTCTTCTCTTCCATGGATGCAAATCTTAGTGTCTCAGTTGACTCTGACACTGCTGCCTGTGCTCACTGTGGCAGAGGAGTTGGGATTGTGCCTCCTGGCTGAAGGGGCTGTGGCAGACACGCTGCCTCGTGTCATTTCCTGTTTGCAGAATTACTTCAGGGATTTTCAGATGGGCCAAGAGACTGCTGTCTACATTGTTCTTTTGCAGAGGATATGTGTGGTATGGGGCCCAGGTGACACAATCAGGATCTCCTCAGTGTAGTGTTTGGGGCCTTGGAAAAATAACCAGATTACTATCTCCAACTTATCCTAAACATGCCTGCCTCCTTTTACAGTTTTTGTTGCACAGTATTGTTGCCAGGATGGATTTATGCTGGGCCATTTCCCACTCCAGCTGCGTCATTACAATCATTGTCATGAGAACACAAAAGCAGAGACTGAATGGCCTGTGCCTTCCAAAGAATATATTTGTCCCATTGCACTGCTGTGACCTTCGGAGTGCCATGTGCTGGTGGCTACTAAAGCAAAGACTTCCTGATGCTAGATTACCAGAGATCCTCAATTACCAGAGTGACTCCTTGCTGTCTCCAGTAGCCTGGCTTGAGTATGTAAAGCGAAATTGCCAAGTGAAGAACAATTCCTGGAGGACATGAGTGGAGTCACGTGCCCAGAGTGTGGCCCTAAGGAAGTATTTTTGTGGGGTTTTGGTGGCCGCACCCTCGGCCATGCACAGACGTTCTGTCTCCACCAGAAGGCGCTGTTGGACAGGGCACGGCCCGGGGGTGCCACCACGCACCGGGGTGACATCACCAGAGTCCCCTCCCAGTGCCTCAGTTTCCCCATTTCCCAGTGCTCTGAGAAATGGTGACCAATGTGACACAGAGCAACTGGATGTTACTAAGTCACCAAAGGAGCTGGTCAAACCACATCCGTGCTTTAGGAAACGGAGATCAAACCAAATGCCTTCAGGCTCCTCTGCATGACACCGAGCCACAGAAGGTGAAGAAACTGTTCCTTCCTTATTTCATTGGTTTCCCATTGTTCTGCGCCCTGCTCTCATCTCCAGCCTCCTGGAACATTTTGCCATGGGGCCTGAAGGAAAACAAGCGCTTGTGTTAATTTTACAAGCTGCCATGGCTGCAGCAAACAGCACGTGGGGTCGGGGCAGGGCCTTCCTCAGACACACAGCCTGGCACAGCAGCCTCATCACATCAGCAGTCAGGCTTCCTCCATGGTGTGCTGATGCTGAGATGGGCTTGGTGCTTCTCTGGGTCTCATAAGCATCTCTGACAGGCTTTTCTCTTCCATTTGCTTTGTTTGCGAATCTTTGTGTGGTAGAAAGTGGTTTTCTCTACTGTTCATAGAATGATCTAAAGAAATGATTTGAGAAGAGTCACAGTTCCTACTGGAATACTCTGCTTTGCAGGAAGAATGTGTGACTGCCCACCAGCCTGTCCACCCAGCTGCAGCCCAAGTGCTGCCTGTGTTCATGAAGAGGGAAATAATTGCATGCCTGGAGTCCACTCTGAGACTCAAATAAAGAAACAAGTTTTAGGTCCATGTCTTCTGTGCAGTCATGCAATGGACAGGGACAATCTAGTACCTTGTGCTTGTCATCTCTGCAGTTCCTGGCTGTCAGCAGCTGCTTGTTGCTGGTTTCATATGGAGCAGAACCAGTGATTTCAGTAAATGAGACAAATACAGAATTCTCCCTCAGCATCTCTAGCTCCACCAATCTCATCTTTTCCTTCCAGCCCTCGGGTACATTAAATGGTTTGGCCTAATGAAGCTCTCTGATCTTAAAATCACTCCACTCTCAATGACCTCCTGTGGCAGCGGATAATATTTAAAAGCCTTATGTGCCTGCAGAGGCTCCTTGTCTCTCTTTTGGGTTAATAGTTAAAAATTCATGGTTGTTTTTCAAAACCTAAATTGCTTTACTCTCTGCAAATGATTCCCCTTTCAATTCAAAATCAAACCTTTGTCTAGACTCAGCAGACTCTTGGCTAATAGCTCTGGCAGGCAAAGATACCGACAGTTTATCAAGATATTCACTTTCTGCTCCAAACTCAGCTCAATTTCACGAGGTGGTTTTTGTTTTCTTTTTTTTCAGTGGCAGAAGAGTATTTAGCTAATTGGGTTAAGGAGCCTTAGATGTTCCTTGGCTCTCCGCAGAGTGTTTCTTTTTTAGCAGTGCCAATTTCCTTAACAAATGTATTTCATTGTGTGGTGCATTTGATCCTCATATCCGGAACTGTGTGTGAATCCTGAACCACCCCTGAGCTGCCTTTCCAGCTGCCATGGTGCTGACTGCACAGGGCTCCACTGACTTAGAAAGTGACCTTAGAATTCAGAGGCCTACTTCTAAATAAATGAGAATATAAATAAAGATAAAACAATGCAGCTCCTTCAGGTCCACGCATGATTTCCCCCGTGGAGCTGCTCCCATGGCTCTGTGTCTGTCACCATCAGTGAGTCTGTGCAGAAGTTTTCATGAAGTCCCCTCTCAGATGTTTGATAGTTGTCTGTAGCAAACGACCTTTCCTTTTACCCAGGGTTCAGAGGAAGCTCAGCAGTGATTTGAAAGTTATGATCAGAAAATTTGAGGCTTCTGCACTCAAAGTTTGAGCTTTGGAAACACATCTAGGTGTCAGACTGGGAGTTTGGAAAGCCTGACTGCGGAGGTCAGCAATGCCAAGCCTGGGCAGAAAGTGTTTATCATGTAGAAGAACTTGGCTAAGACTGTTTTATTAAAAGAACAGCTCCTCTCTGAGATTTTTGTGTTTCAATGTTTAGGGTCTGCCTCTCATGGGTAGAGCCACTTGGAACCTAAAGGAGCCTTAGAGGACAAGCTCAAGTCCTATTTAGTTTAAAACTCTTCTATTTTTGCATCTCCTCAGCATCAGCTTCAGTTACTGTGAACTACTCAAATATTCAGAGTCCAATGTGCCTTACTACTAAATCACTGCTACAAGTAGTACCAGAGAGACTTGAAGTATTACATACACTTGAAATCTCGTTTATTTTCCTGCCAGAACAGTATGAAGGAACTTGAGTGTAAATGTGAAACAAACTTTCAGCCTTGGTTGTAGTCCTTGGTTGTATAAAGGTTTGATTACCCAGTGTGGTGTTCTCACGTGAGGAGATCTCCACTGTAACTGCAAATTGCTGTGCAGCCTTAATCTGCCCACAGCTGCTTGTACTACTGCAAGAGTAAATAAAATAATACTTAGCATGGACAAATATTTTATTTGCATGCTGGAGCATCTTAAAACTGTACTTTCCAGCCCACCCAAGGTGAAAATAAATACTGGGAGGCTGAAGGAAAGGAAAAAAGTGAGTCACTGTCACAAACCATTTTAGAGCTGAGGCTAGAGGCTGCTCTCTGGCTTTTTGGCAATCTTTCCTCCCAGGGCACTGTAAGTCTAAGTATTGTTATTTCATGTGGAGGATCCATGCTGCTTGGAAAAAAAAGAGGACTTGTGTAAAACAGCTACTTTCTATGATTTTCTTTCAGGATTAAAGTGGGCAACTTTCTCCTGATTACTGATAATAATTATGGCTATAACTACCTGCATGTTAAAATATACAATCCTAGATCAAATGATAGAAATGGCAAGTGGAGTTCTTCAGTGCCTTGATTGGAATGAACTCAAATATTAACTTCACAAGTATTCAGTTTACAGGCTTCAAAGAGACCCACTGTATCCTTACTCTATATTTATTTTTCCCCAATTTTTTGCATTTAGCTAAAAAGGCTGCTGGAGAAGTAAGGCTGAGGGAGGATTGCAGTTGGTAAAGGTGAAGGAAACAAACAGAACTCTCCTGGTGCCTGTAGCACCTCCTTTCCCCAAGTGCAGAGCATCAGGTATTAGAGCTCACAGCTGCACAGGAGCAGGAGGCAGCTCATGCTGTGTCCTGGAGCAGCTCTCACAGCAGCTGCAGCAGGTGGTAAAGGGCTTCTGTACCATCTTGATTTCCAGGCATTTACTAATCCCTGGAAATGCAGAAAAACTTCTTATTGGGCTGCAAGAGGTTTATGGGATGTGGAGGTGAGTGCAAGGATTCAGTACTACCCAATAGTTACCTTTTCAGGGGGACTCTCTAACAGGCTGCTGGGATTCTTGGAACAGCTCCTGTGCATCACAGAGAAGGGATGAGAACAGTACTGGGACCATGAAGCCCTAAAGGTTTGTCTTCACTGCAATATTAGCTCACACCTTGTGTGTTGCCCCCAGCAGAAGCTCCACTCACACAGGAGAATTCCACACAATGCTGTTATCCAAAGGGTTGGATCCAGAAGGAGCTGCTGGTGTTTGTTTAATGCACCTCCAAGCCACTAACACCTCCCCTGTAATCTTGATTTAAGGAATCCATTTGAGCCTGTCCTCTTTGAGTGTGATGGAAAATTCTCCAGTGGAACAGCTCAGCAATGGCCAGAGTTTGTGTTTGTCATGCAAGCAAATTTCAGATTCAGTAGCTGGAATGTTATTAGGTGATGTAACTGCTCAAACTTATGACTCAGGGGTAGTAATCTGAGGATGAGCTAATTAACTGTGCCATGCAGCTGAGGTACTCCTTTAAAAATCTTCCTTGAACTCAGGAATGATGCACAGTGAAAACCTTGCAGCTCTTTTAAAAGGCATGTTCCTGTTCTTTGGATGATGTTGTACAAGAAGAATCCCCCAGTACACGGGGTTTGTAAGATGTGCTAGTGGTCTGTGGGCATCATCCATATCTTTGTGGGATGGAGTTGAACTCAGTGTGACAAACTTGCTCTGGGAGAAGTGTGGAGTAGAGGAGTGGGAGTCCCAGGGTGGAGATGCTGCTAACACCCAGCAATAACCGGTTACCCTGCTTGGCAACTCCCGTGCTGGTCTAGGTAAATGGAAATGACTTCATTACTTGTTTGTCCCTTGTCCTAGTGCCTTTTATTTTTAAGCCTGCATAACGCAAACCACAGCCCCTGGGGAGCTTAACGAGGGTCTAAGTGGCACCACCGTTCCCTGCTAACAATGGGCTTTTGTTGTTCACACTTTCCCTATCAGAGTGTCCCGGAGGAACGTCCTTGCTTAGGAGACTATATTGTGATGTTATGACCTCAGAGAGGGGTGGGAGAGGAAGGGAGGGTTCAGGTGTATCTTTAACTTACTTGAATAACTTTCTTCTAGTTGTGTTTTCTTCCCACCAGGATCTTTAATGACTGCTCCGAGAGGGCTGGCTCTGAGCTATAAATACAGGCGCGTTATCACCCGGCTGTATTGTGTGCGAGCGCTAATTTCTGTGCTGGGCTTGAACTTGTTGACTTCTGCGGTCGCTGTCAGGAAATGTTGGGTGGGAAAGGATTAAAGAGCCTATTGATGTGACTCGGAATCTTGGGCCAGGAAGGCTGCTTGTATCATCTTAGATCTAGAGACGGTGGTGTTGATACCCAGCCTGGGCTTTTTTTATAGAGTCGCTTTAGTCAGCTCCCTGTTCCTCCCTCCCACCTCCCCCACGGCGAGCACACTGACTCCGGCACTCCAGGCCGGAGTCTCCAAGGAGGAAGTAGACCCTGTAGGCGAATTTCCTGGTATTATGCCATTTTAACAACCTCTCTCTTGATTTAGGTGTTGCAGGCTGGCTAAGAATATTCCTTGACACTTGAAAGGGACCTTTATTGTTTTCTTAATTTGTGAAGAATTGCCTTTTTTTTTTTTTTTAGTCTCTCCAAACTTTTCTTTGTAGGGTCAGACTGGAGCCATGTTATTGTTGTTAAATTTAGATCTGAGACTATATTAAGGCCTCTGGCAGTCTGCCCCAGCGCTTTCACTTCTTAAAACAGGAAGGCAGGCCTTGGCCTACTTGTGCTCATGTACTTAAAAAGGGTGAGAAGACAACTTTTTACACTGCTGGGAAATAAATACAAAACTGCACGGTGTATATACAACCACTGACCTGCTGGAGCCAAGAGACAATTTCAAAGGTTGAAGCTCTTTAGGCCTCATGTTCTTGAACAGGAATTAGGTACATAGTGTCTTTTTGGAAAGTCTGTCCCCAAACAGTTCTGGCACATGAAGTCTTGTTCTGTGTGGTGTGGAGGGGAGCAGATCCAGCAGTGTGAGCTGTTGGGATGTGATGGAGGGACCATTGGTGAAGCAGGGTTGGTTCCCAGGGCTCACAGCTCCTGCCTGCATTTGGGGAAGAGCTCTTCCAAAGCCTTGTGCAGGGTCTCATTGGAAGGGTTGGTGCCTAAAATGTAACCTCCTAAATTATGTTTGTGCACCTCAGACAAGGAAAACTGGCTTCTAAGGTTCCCAAGATTCCTGTGGAAGGCAGAGAGGGGGAATGCTCAACACTTCAGGAATAATGACTAACTCCGATTGCGAAGTCTGGCTCTGTAATGTCTGGCATCTGGGTTTGGAAACTGCCTCTCAGCGTTCAGTGCAAAAACAGATTAGAATATCTGCCCATGTTAGTAAAGAACAATGTGAAATATTACCCCTAAACCAAAAAAGGATGGGAAAGGGAGAAAGCATGACTATATTAATAACTTCAAATTTTCCTGTTTAATTTTAACCTTTCTCAGCATTTTTGAGCACACTTGATTGACTCCTGCCTTTTACAGGGATGGCCCAGCCAGAAGGAAAGGAAATATTGCAGCACCTGCAGTTTGTTCTTTTATCAAACTGTGGCTGAATGCACACAGATGGCTCCATGGGCTGGAGGGCTATGCTGCCCTCAAGTTTTGACTCTTTCCCTATGCCATTTCTGTAGCTAATCCTTCCTATCAGCAGACAGCTAGGAGCCAGCAGCCCATTGAAAAGGGAACCAGACTGAGAACAGGCTGCTGAGAGTAGAAAAACTGTTCCTTTGAGGACTCTATAGATTTTATTTTTTTCCCTGTGTAAAAGCATTCTTATTCTGATATATATGATGGGGGTAGGGGGCCACAAACTGCGATAAAAATACCTCTGAGCTTCACTAAGGCTCTTTCTACCTTTTCATAATTCAGGAGCCTGTCAATCAGAGCCAGAGGAGAGGAGGATGTGTGAGGCTGTGTGGGAGAGCTGGGGGCTGCAGAGGCAGCAAATACCACTGTCCTCCAGACTGCTGCCAGTCCTGATTCTCAGGATATCACTGCAAATGGACAGGCAAGAGCAAGTGACCCCCTCTGTGGGAATTAAAATACATTCTTGAATTCATGGTAGGTGCAGGATGCTCCTAGAAGGCTTCAGGTGCTGCCTGTGGGTCCCAGTTCAATGCAGAGGCTGGCACTGGGTGTTCAGTGACACACTTGTGCATGTGCAGGACTAAATAATTTGCTTTATCATCAGAGAAGAGCTCAGCATGAGCTTCTACAGCACGAGGAAAAACTTGCTCAGATAAGGATTGTCTTTTGCTGCCTATCTTTGAAGCTGGCTGCACAAAACTGAAATTGAAAGCTCTTGGGCCCCACCTCTTTAATAGTATCTCAGCTCTTCCAGTTTTATGTCAGGTGAAACACAAGAGGAAGAATTCCTGAAGTGGGCAGGGAGTTCAGGCAAGGGATGTTTAAACAGGCCAAGGCTTAATAAGAAGGCAGCAAGGTCTGGAGGATTGCTGAAATTTTGCAGTAATAATGAAACTTTGAAGATAAAGTAGCTCAAAGCTTGAGCTGAAATACCATCCCTTCTTTTCTAGGAAGGCTTATAGCAAGGGATAATGTGGAAAGATTATTTTAAATTTAGATTCTCCCATTTTCCAAAGGAAAACCTTATAATGTTGCTCAATCTGGTTGGTTTTGCTTTTGGGTGAGTGTTGTTTTGTTTTTTTCCTCTTCAAATCAATGCATCATTCCTTAGTTTCAAGCAATTCTTCACCCAAAAAGAAAACTTCAGTGCCAGAGCTGAGTTTTTTCCTTGGGACTGGTCCTGCCTGCTCTTATCTTCTGGCTCCTGCAGCAGGGCCAACGATAAGCCAGGACTCAGAATTCTTTCTTTACACAATCTCCCTGACAAACACTTAGATGAGCAATAAGAAAACCTGAAAGAATATAAAAGACTCAGGCTTTCTGATCCTCTGAATCTTCAGAGAGATAAATTCAGGATTGTTTTAGCTGGGCTAATTTTGGAATTGTATTACTCAGGGAGGCTGCAGGGGGAGGTGACTGGGTGGAAAGGTTATTTCTGTTTGTCACAGGATCTAAATTCCCCAGATCCATTTTCTAGGGATTTTCCTTCTTTATCTTGAGTTTCTCCTGGCCCTAAATTCCCCTACTGCCTAACTGGCTGCTGCCTTCTGTCTCAGCACCATGGGATGCTCTGGAATGACATGCAGCCTGTGTTACTGTCATTATCTTGGCCTGAAGCCTGCAAACTTGTGAGGCAGAGCAGTCAGTTATTTAGTGCCTTCCTTCCAGAGACAGGAGACCTGCAATCTGTGATCGGTCTTTTCTAGTGCCTCTTGGATCCTCTTGATGTGGTGCTCTCTTGTTTGCCCCATGGCCTGTTCCTGTGTTGTCTGAGCACAGAGCACACTTCTCACAGCACTGCTGTCTTTCTCCCTGTACGTGGCTCTTAACTCTGTTTTTTGCCTCTCAGTTCCTTTGCTGTTTGTGTGTCACTCCCCTGACAGGGCCGTGGCACTTTGCTGCAGTTTGCAGAGCAAGGTGTTGCAATTTTGTGATTGTGTTGGTGTCCAAACAAACTATAAACCAATTGCTTTTGGAGCCAGGCCTGTGGATGTTGCCTGAGCAAACAGGCTCAGGCTCCGTCTGCTGGAGCACACCTGTCTCCTCAAACACAGGGGTTTGCTCTCTGTGGAGCCCTGGTGCCTTATCCGTGTCCCTTCCCCGGAAGAGCCAGGTGTCCCCTGGCTGCAGAGCCTTTACAGCCCCGCTGCATCCCTGGGCAGGCACCCGGCCCCGTTATCAGCGCGGGCCGGGCTGCTCGTTCCGCAGGGGAAGGAACGTAGAGTCACAGATACTGAGACGGGCAGAAAAGCCCAGATCAGTGGACAAGATGTCTGAGGCATATGATGCTTATCTGCTGCAGTGGGTGGAGGAGGAAAGGGCATCCCTTATCTCTTCTCTAGTTCCCAGCCCGCTCTGGCTGCTTAAGGAGGCTCACTGGAGTCTTCCCACATTCCTGTACCTTCGGGTTCCTGCTGGACAGGAAGCGGCTGCTGCTCCAACACCCATTACATCTCAGCTGGTAGTGTCATTTACAGTCGGATTCCCAGGATCCCAAAGGGTTTGGGGTGGAGTGGGTGGGAGTGGGGTGGAAGGGCCGCTTGGTCACTGAAAATACCTCCCTGGGAAAACAACAAAAACATTGAAACTTGCCTAATTTCTTGAGCAGTTGGTGAAGCTGGCTTGGGATACCGAGGCACTTCAGGAAATCAAACTGACCCTTTGGAAAGAATTGGAAAGTTACAATGCGTGTAAGGCTTAAATAGTACAAAAAGGTAATCGCTGTTCAACATTACAAGATGGGGCTGACCATTCCATTATTATATTATGTCTGAAAGAAACCTGGAAATACAGCATTTATAAGGGAGATTTCTATTTATGCAGATGCTCCTGTGCAGCTGTTTGGGTATAGGAAGATACTGAAAGCTGCAGAATTAATGAAAACAGAGATGCAGGTGCTACCTGCAGTGAGAGAACCCAACATGGCTTGTGGTCTCTGAGGTCTGACACTTGGGCATTTTGAAAAGTGAAACTCCTGACCTTAAAGGGACCTTAAAGCTTGTCCCATTCCAGCCCTCTGCCATGGCAGAGACACAGTATCCCAGTACCAGTATCCCAGGTTGCTCCAAGCCCTGTCCAACCTGGCTTTGAGCACTTCTAGGGATGGAGAAGCCACAGCTTCTCTGTGCCAGGGTTTGTTTTCCACATCTCTTGGTTTGTGTGTGTTCAGTCTGAGTCAGCAGAGCCAGGACGTGATAACTTGTGTTTTGACATGATTATCATATATTTAAAATTTAATTTCTTTTGAATCAGTTCTGGAGGACTTAATAAATAAAGATATTTCTAAAACTTGTGCAGTGCTGCCTTCTGCCACCCAAACCTGTTAGAGGTTGATCTATCATCAACGCAGTACCAGTGCACAGCTACAATTCCACTGAGGTATTTAATCTGGAATGAATGTGGGGAACAGGCTGTCCAGAACTATCTCCTCTGGTGATCTTCAGCAAATCTCCCACTGTTGTTCCTCTGTTTCCATTGGTGTCCTTTGCACCTCGCTGTGGGCTTGTGGAAGACCCAGAATTTTGTTTGGAACTCTACCCTTGTTATGAAACAGTTTCATTGTAGTTGCCATTTAGATGAGTAAAGATTCTAAACAAAAGATGTGGAGGGAGGCAGATAGAAATCCTGTAAACTTCTGTAACTGGATGCCTGGTTCTGCCCCTATCAGGGAAAACCTTGCCTATCTCAGTGAGGGAGATTGGCATCTCTGCGTTGTTCATCCTGCACGTGGAGATAATTAACATTCTATTGCACCGGTGCCCTCCGGGTGACCTTGGTGAGGTTCCAGTGCTGGACTCGCCTGTCTATTGTGTGACACTGGTTTACATCTTCAAATACGTCCTTCCTTCCTGTGCTCAGGAGAAACTACTGAGGCCAAGTGTGTGGCTCCTCCTGTCTCGCTGGCGTCTTGGTCTTCGTGGAAATTCCAGAATGACACAGAATTCCTTTTCCAGGCCTGTTTTTCTACCTGAGTTCCTCGATATGTTTAAATTGCTGACCTCTCTCACACCTACCTTCTGTCACATCCACTACTTGATTCACACCTTGTCAGACCATGATTTTGGCCAGAGTCTCACTTCTCCCAGTGTTGGGTAAGCCTGGATTCAGGTCTGTAGGGAAGGTAAAGGATTCAAAAGCTCCTCAGAGGTGATGTGAAAAACCCAGTCAGTGCAGCTGTCAGTGTTTGTGTCAACAGAGAGAGCTCTTTGGATGAGCATCTTTTCCACTGTCTTTTGTGCATAAGTGATCTCTTTCTTTAGAAGGAATTGCCAGGTGGAGATGGCAAAGAGGTGGGAGTATAAATAAAGAACAAAATCCTGCCTTCATTTATGTCCCTGTTCTTGAGTTAGTGTTGTTACCTGGATATTGCAGATTGCAATCAAGGCCTGCCATTAGGGTGTTGGAAGTACCAGACCCATTGACAAAAAAGTAGAATTCTATCAAAATCACCCTCAAAGAAAAATTAATCTCATTCAAAATGAACATTTTTCTAGAAGGTATCTCTTTCCTTCAAAAATCATTATCTCTGTTGGAAAGCATCTTTTAAAGCATGGAGTAAAATCTTCAGGCTTTCATTTTGGGGTTTCCCACTCCCCAGTTGAACATACTGTGTAACTTTTGGGGTATGTGCTTTTTTTTGCAACTCTCTCCCCAAGAAAGTGCATCTCTTCTTCTGGATGGTGACTTTGCACTCCATTGTACCTGTAGCATGTGAGGTTTTGTGGAATAGTTTGCCCAGTTGTTCTGCTGCTGTGTCTGTGTTCTGATAACCATTTTCCTGTGACATCTGTCCCTGGTGCCGCCCCACCCTGTGCATTCCCAGTGTCCCTGTGCCCCTGGAGCAGCCTTGGGCTCCACTGGGCCTGCACAGGTCATTCCCTGAGCCCCTGGATGAGCAGCTCTGCTTCACAGCTCCTCTGATGAGGGTGAGGTTTGCTCTGGTCTTTCCAAGTGAGGCAACAGTACAATTCCCCTTTTTCCCTTACTGCTTGTTTGCATAAAAGAAGAGGAACTGAATGTTTTGGGCATCCTGTACTTTCCTGTTCAAACAGGCATTGAATGGGTACAAAGGTCTGGGAATTGCTGTTGGAGTCAGGAATAGAGTCCCCTGCCTGGGCTGAGGGTAATTACTACTGTATTTTGGGCTGGACTGAATGAATGGGTTGCCTAAACACCCCTCTGAACCACTCACTTGTCACTCCTATGGCTTTCTCATTTTAGGGACCCAACATTTCATTCTAATTGACAAAGTTTCAATGGCAGACTCCAAACCAGAAGCAAAACATTGAAAGTAGGGAAAATGCAAGAGGCTCTGGAGGTCATTCATATATCAGAGCGTCTGGACATCACTCATCTGGAAAGAATTCAAAATTTGCCATATGTTTCTTTTGTAAAATGTTTGTAATGATGTAATACAAATATATAAATATTGGAAAATTGGCCATTTTCCATGATATTTAAAATATATTATGCTGTACCATATAAGCTAAATTATAAGGAAACTGGTCAATTTTCTAAATTATTTCTAAAATCTTCAGTTCATTTTGATATATACATACCATAGTATGTCTAATAAATATATATTTATGCAATATGGTTAGGGAAATACATACTTCTAAATGTGTGCATGTATTATATATGTGTGTATATAAATGGAATATATATTGTTTTTCCCTTTGAGTTCCTTTATTTATTCTCTTAACACACAGCTGACCCTCCAGATGCATGCCAGAAATCCAGGTTTGTTTAGCCCTAAATGATGATGTTAATAATGGAAGTAAAAAAAACCCCTGAATCTTAAAATCAAAAGTCATTGCTGATATGGAAGCAGCAGAGTTCTGCTTGTGCATGTCCTAGGCCATGCAGGCTTGTCACTTCCCAGCTTTTTCAATATGATTTCTGGAGGTTTAGGAAGTAGAATATCTGTCTTCAGGCTTTTGGAGACCTGTCTGTGAAAGAAAAGTGTTTAAGTTGTGCCTCCAATTTGTGTTTTCCTTGTGTGCCTCTGCCCCTCCTGCCAGCCCTCCAGTTCTGAGGAGACTCCAGTGGATTTCTGAACAGCTCCAGCAGCAGGAAGCTCTGCTATTCATAGAGAGAGGTCTGAGCAAAGGCTGAAACAGCCAAGGTGGTTTTGGGATAAAGGGAGAGACTTTCTTCTCCAAAATATAGATTGGAGTAACTCAGAAGGAGGAGTTGACAGGCTGATCCCATCCTGCCAACATAAGGACTTTTTGAGAACTAAATTATTTTTAATCTAAGGTGTTAGAAGGGAGATTAGAATTAGCCTTTAACTTGGTGGATGTACATTTTTCACACTGGGAACTTAAGTAGCACCCCTTGTATTTATTTGGCAAAGCATTTTGAGTTTTGCTGAACCTCTGGGTGAAAAAATTGATTCAGTGTAACCCCAGAAGAAGCAGTTGGGCACTGAAAAGGCTCCCCAGAGAATTGTCATGGCTCCAAGGCTGCCAAAGCTCCAGGAATATTTGGAAAGTGCTCTCAGGGACAGGGTAGGATTGTTGGATGTCTGTTTGCAGGGCCAGGGGTTGGACTGGATGAGCCTTGTGGGTCCCTTCCAATTCCGGATATTCCACAATTCTATAATAAATTGCCATGTTGTAATATCCACTCTTGCTTCACCTTGTGTGTCTCTGAGTGCAGATGAGTATTGGAAGGATAGGAGGGAAGAAGGGAGACCTGGGAGATGTTTTACACTCGTGGAAGGGAGGTGGTGAGTGAGAGGGAGTGTGGCCTCACGGATGGACCCCTTGTGACTTTGATGGGCAAAGGGTCTTCTGTTAAACTTCAAGGGGCGTTCCAGACACTGATCAAGGACAGTCTGTGTCTCTAAATTTCGCTTCTGACCTGTTCCTCCAGACTCGTTAATCCACAGTAATTTAAATTTACGTCCTGTGCCTTCAGAAATTATTTTCAGCCCCTGTTCTTTGGGCATCTCTTGCCGTCTGCCATGTAAAATGTTCCAGCTTGATTTCATTTGGTGGAACATTCCTTTTCCTGTTCCATCCTCTCTCCCTGGCAAAAGTGACCTGCCCCAGCAGCACAGGCAGCAGCACGTTTTTACATGTCTGCTGTTCTCTCCCTGCCCGGGAGAACCCGGAGAGCTGCAGATCCGTGGCACTGCTTCAGTAGCGTGTTGGCAGGCACATGAAGCAGATTCTCCAGTCACCCTTAACGCCAACAATGAGATTTATTATCTCCACTGCTCTTAGGGAAATTAGCCCAGGGAATTAATTTATGGTGTTTTGAAATGCTGTTGTCTTATCAAGTGACTGCTTGCTTATAGCCAAACTCCCTGTTACCTTTGGTCACAGAGATTGCGTGTTTAATGTGAGCTTTAACGGGGGCAATTAAAAGGGCACAAGCGAACACAGTCACACTCCGGGCCGTTTATGGCATTTGATCCTTGTACAGCAGGAATGACCCCTTCCAGCTCACCTTCTCTCTCAACATTGTATCTGGGAAGGGAGATAAATTCACAGTTAATAAAGATAAGGCTGGAAAACTCCCTTTGTGAACTTGTGAATAGCTCACAAGTTGCAATTCAGTTTTTAACAGCAGGATGCAGCAGTAATTCCATGAGCTAGAAGGAACCACTGCTGACGGAACAGGAATTGGGAAATGTGAATACCTTGGTATCACTGTACTGGACAGCAAGATTTCAAGGGTTAAAATCCTCTGCATTAACATACTATTGATGAAGTCCTTTCATTTCCCATGGTACACACTGCAGTCTTTTGTGTTTCTTCAGCATTTCTGGAGTAATGGTGCTCTTGGCAGGGATGGCTCTTGCGGGTACAGTGCTTATCCAAGCATCCACAATGGTGTTGAAGGTGGAGTGGTGACTCTTGCCCTTCTGTCTCCTACATTATTTATATTTCTATTATCATTAATTAATGATTTATGGAGCCTATATTGCAAACCATGAGCCCATTTAGGGCAGTATAAAGCAGTGTGGATGTGAAACATGACACACACAGGTGCTTGCCCTGTGCACAGAGGCAGCCACCTTTGGCATGGAATCTGACAACAGTTACAAAAACGTACAAAAACTATTTAGCCAGAGGGCAGAGCCCTGTATCCCAAAAGCTGGAGAAGGATAACTAGAATGCAATTATTCTGAATTGTATTTAAACATCAGCTTCTCTTTCAAGTTGCTTGTTGTAGTTTGACTCAGTCTCTTTGCTGCACAAAGCACAACCTCAAGTGGATATTCCCCCTTGAGGGAGTTCCATCTCCAGTACCTGGCCAGGATGTCGAGAGAGTTATTTCATCGTGGTAATGGAGATATATGTGCAAGATACAGTGCTTTTCTTCTGTGAAATTAGACACCCCCAGTTAAACAGCCATATTGGGGTTTTGTATCAAACCACACATCTAGGAGTCCCCAAAGGGCTTGTTTTCCCGTAGTTCCTGCAATATCTCTCAGTGTTTTTCTCCTTTCTTCCCAACTCACATGTACAGTTCTTTGGTTGTAAAGGTGCTCCAGAAGCTCCTCTTGAACTTCCTTTTTCTTTTAATCGTAGCTGGTTGGCTCTGTGTGATATGCCAAGTCTGTCCTTTTGAGGATTTTGTGTTACCTGTCATTATCATGTGATGGCATTAAAGTTAGATTTCATATCCAGCTGATGCTCAAAAACATATGATGTGAGAAACTCTGAAGAGGTCAAGTGACTGTGGTCACTTGTTCTTCATCCAAACAGGTTGTATCTGTGTCATTTTGGAGCTGGACAAAATGTCCTGGGCAGTCTTTTTGCCGTAAACATAAACGTTGAGGTCGTCATGTATTGGGTGTAAGGATAAACATCCTTGCTTGTATTTAAACGTCCATCTTCCTTTCTCAATCAGATAGTGGAGTGACAATTGTGTGGGGGGTTTTTTTTGTTTATTTTGATTTTGTGGTGTGGAACATTCATATGAGCTTGGCTCCTGATGGAATATCTCAATCACTGGCATATCCCACACAGGTTACATCAGTGCAGCTGAAAGCTCTCTCTGTAGTTATGCCACACAGGTTTACCTCCATGCCCATAAAACCACATTCACCAGGGACCTCATCAATGCAAATACACTCAAGAGCAGCTAATGAGGATTTTAATTTAGCTTTAAATGCCTTTGGTGCTGGGTAGGCCTTTACAGCACCAGGCGGGGAAATCTCCGAAGCTCTGGTGGCTTTCACCATAAATGTCACTGCACTGTATTTATTGTTTGTTTTAGCTGCGTTTCTAATGACCAAAAAGCTCATTTCTCAGATTACACCGATGCTGTGTGTTGCTTCCTAGCACCTTGGTTTCTTTAAACACAGTGCAAAATGCAGGAGTTGGCCAGAAATAATTTTCCCTTATGGGACCAAACGTGTGAATGGGGGAGAACTGACAAAACATCTCCGGAAAGACTCCAAGGGAGACCCTGGGAAGGTCCTGACTTCACTGGGTGACAGGATTTTATGGAGGTGTGTGCTGAGGTGTTACAGGTACCTGTGATCCTCTATCAGCATGGATCCTTGGAAGGACTTTCCCCAGAGTTACTCGATAAAGAACATTTCGCTGTATGTAGTTGAGCCAAACTTGTAAGATTAAGGTTTGTCTTGCCAATGTTTTATAACTGCCCAGACGTTTGCAGGCAACGATTACTTATTAATGCTGCTGTTATATTGAGTGTCACCTTTCCTTCTAATTCCTTCAATCCTCAGTGAGTCATTATAGACTTCAGAGCTGACTTCAGCCTTTCTCGAGGCCTGTGTTTGCCAGACCCTATCAATGGGAGATTTATTGCCCTGAGGTGGTATTTTCCAGCCTTGGTCCAGAACCGGTCTCATTTACGACACGGTAGGGGCAGAGTTTTCAGAGGCTCACAGTCTTGATTCTTGTTTGAGGTTTGAGGCACCTGTCTTAGGGTGTTACATGCTCCCACTATGAGGTAGTTCTGGTGCTGTTCCTCCTCTTCTTTTTCACTTTACTTTTTTTGATTTTTTCTCACCTGACACTTTCTCTCACAAACTTTCAAGAGTCCCTTTTGCACCATCTTTTCCAGCTGATCTCCTACCCTTGGAGTGCCCAGAAATTCCAGCTTTTCTTCACCTTTTCTGCCTCTGCAGTTGACTCCTTCCACAGCCTCTCTCTCTTCTCGCTTTCCTTACAGTCCCAAGTTTTTGTTACCCCATTTGTCCTGCACAGAAAATTTATATCTGGTCATATTCTGGGAGCTAGCAAAAAAATAATCTGAGTCACCAACTGGCTATGATTTAAGGCCACAGTATCTTATGTAATACATAAGTTCTTTAAATCAGGGGGAGAAAACCAAGATCCCCAAATCCCTTTTGCCCACACTGAGATGCTGGGCTGTACCATCCCATGTCAACACTCAGTCCCGCTGTAGTAGGACACAAAGTGTTGGGCAAAGGGGTCTGATGAACTGCTGGGATAATAGTTTTTTGCTGTGTTTCTCCAACTGGTTTAGGATTTGTAGTGCAGGCTTCTAGGAGTCTGTTTGCACAGCTGGAAACCTGCTGTAGCCAGCATGATTCCTCCATTTATAACATCCTACCGCCTGACATGTTTGGTAGCTTTGGTGAGGTGCCTCTCAGATCTCACATCAGGGCCTGGCCTTACTGTCAAAAATGCACCATCCCTTCAGCTCTGTGGCTGCCTCAGCTGAGACCAAGGATTAGCTTTGCATAAGCTTGAAGTACAGACAAAACGAGGTGAAAATCCTCCTTCTGGCTTTTCTTAATAGAGTTTGCAACACCTGCCTTCCTCAAGTGACAGGATTAAGTGTCCAGTAAACATGAGAAATACCCTTCTGTGTATACATTCAGGCACTACTAAAAGCCCACTACTATGAGCCTGTGCTCCAAATCCCAGCTTTCTCAGCTGTTTAAGGCCTGGCTCCTACACCTGAGACACTTCACTGCTTGACAGCTGCTCTGTGGCCTATATACAAAATGAGTCCGAAATCTCAATTTGATCATTCCAGGACTTGCAAGTGCATCACAGAATCACTCTCACAGCTTCACAGCTTGACAGCCTGGAAGGACATGCTGTAGATCTGGAGTTGGATGAATTCCTCTTGGAGTTTTGGAAACAGGCCTGCAATGCTGGGCAGAGGTGGAGAACCAGAGACTTGGCAGACTTGGCAAAGCTTTCGCTTTCCAGGCATGTACGTTGTGTTTGAAGCTTGAAATGAAAGCAAGTTTTCCAGCCCTTTAAAACTTGAAGAAATCTGTCCCTCTGTCCCACCTTCCACCATGAAATAGTTTCCTTCCTAACACCTGTTTGAGGCTGATGCAGAAGTCTCTGAGTTGGCCTGTCCAGGGAGACGCGGTGGGCTGGCAGGAGCCACCCCACAATACCTCAGCAGTTAACACTTCAGCTCACAGTGAAAGCAGCTGCTTTGCTCCACGCCTCATAAATCCCTGGACAAACTTTTACACATTTGTGCTGAGAGAAGGAATAGATACTCCTTATCCGCTTCCCCGCCAGCGCGCAGCACAGCCCGGCAATTCCGACGGGCTGTGGTTATCAGGTGAGCAATGAGGAGGAGTGTGAATGGAGATAGGGGCTGGGCTGGGCACTGTGGCAGCGAGCAGGTTATTGCAGCTCTGCTGGCGCCGGCGGGGCTGCTGCGGGTGGCTCAGTGGCCTGTGAGGGAGGGCCATGCTCAGATGGCTCCTCACCCGAACAGAGATCAGTAAACAACACCCAACGTGACAGCCAGTGCCAGCCATTGCTGTCACCTACCCTCTTTTATGGGGGAAGTTGAACTTTCACCTTGCTTCTGTTTGCCAGGTCTCCCTTTTGTATGTGCCTTGTCAAAACCCCAAAGCAAGGGAAGAGTTGTTCAGTAGTGTTCCTCCTTGCAGCCTGCACATCCTTCCCAGAATATTTCCCATGGTGGTTTCCAAGCAGTTCAGGAGCATCTGTCTGTGTGCTGGCTTTTTGAGGCTCTGTGCAGAAATTCACTGTCCTGCTCACAGACCAACCCTCCTCCGAGAACCAGGACCTGTGTTACCAGATTTGTCAAGGGAGACAATTCAGCTTCAGGTCTGAGATTGTCTTTGCCAATCCAGCTGTTCAAACTGTGGTTCTAAGTCAAGTATCTTGCACAACAGTAATCATGGGGACATGAGAAACGAGGGGCTGTAATATATCAAGTTGTTGTGTTCCGTTTTTTTCATATGTTGTGATATCAAGGAGTACAGAGGTTTAGTGGCAGGTCTGGAAGCAGAATTCGGTTGTCTGATCTTGTGGGAATATATATCTAAAGATCATCATTAGATGACTAAATTCTCAGTTTCTTTGTCACCCTTTTCTTGAAAGTCATCTCTTTTCAGTTATAACACCACACTTTCAATTTTTAATGCTAATTAAAGATGGCACTTTTTACAGTTTCAGGAACCATCTTTCAATACTGTCAACTGATACGTATTCAGAATTAAGTTTACAGAGAAGATTGAAATAAAGAAGGAAATGTCCTCAGAAAGGAATGAAGAATCTCCTAGCAGTAATGATGTAAGAGATGCTCAGACAGAAGGGCTATGGGAGTATGATCCGAGCCCCTGGAAATGCAAAACCTTCTTGTGCAATCTGGGAAACCTTGACTCTCGTTCTGACCAGTTATCAGAGCTTTTCTTCATCCCAGGGGTGTTACTATGTGACAGTACTGTAGGAGATAGAAATGACAGATGATTCAAAAGGAAAAGCAGTGCTTAACTCGGACACCAATTGCCCTTCCCCTTGTCGTAGCAAGTGCTTTGCTAAATGGGGTTTCTAAATATACTTTCTGATTTCTCTGTAGACTCTAGATAATCTTTGCTCTCAGGAATTCTGAATAGGTCTGAGATACCGAGTTCTGACAATCTTCAGTAACTAGCAATGCTCCATTAGCTAATTGCTCAGTGACAGTGACCTTTCTAGGTAAGTCCACATGACAACCACGTAAATGCCTCCCTACTGCTTCCTCATTAACTTTAGAAACCATTTGCTGTATAGCTTTAGTCCTCAGCTAACAGCACCTTTGGCTTCACGTGACTTTGAGTGTCAGGGCTGGTCTAGGAGACAGGCTTTGCTTGTTTGGAGTCCACAGGGAAGGTCACTCTCCTTTACAGGAAATACCTGAGGAATTTCTTCAGGGAACCTAGTCAATACCACATGGATTGCTGTTCCAGCAGCAGTGTGTTCCTGAACACCCTGCCTATGACTGGCAATGGAGGAGCTTGTTCTGTGTGTAGATAGGAGATCAAAGAGTGATGAGCAGAAGCGGAAATATGGGGTGGACCAAATGGTCTTGGCCAGAGCTGTGTTGCTTTGCTGGCATGGTGTTGTGTCAGGAGCAGGGTGGCCTAAGGCATGAGAACAGAGATTCCTGGCAGTGTGTGAGCTGTGCTGCTCCTCTGGTACAAGAAGGTCCAAGTCTCAGGAGGTTTCAGTGGGCAGGCAGTGCTGTGAAAGGCTCTCCAGGCTCTAACACCTACCCTTACCCTTCATGCATCTGTGATCTGGAATGATAAGAGTTTCCCATATTGGGAGATACTAGGCTATATCAAATTATGAATCTTTTGGGAGACAGTATAAAGTCAGGACAATTATAAGTGGTCCTTCCTTCCTCCCCCGTGTGGGTACCCAAGGCATCAGAAGACTTCAAAGTCCTTTCTTAAATGCACATAGCAATGATATAAGTAGTGGAAAATTAGTTTAATCAAATTAGGCCTGGTTGTGAGGGTAGTTGATGCTCCAGGTCTTTGTTTTCCTTGCTTTTTAAACCATTGTGTTTCCCTTTTAACAGCATCTGGAATAAACCTCTGCTATTTTTTATTTTATTACTATTTTTATTTTTGCTGTGCTTGGGACTCTATTTAAGGCAGGTGATTTATGCCTAGGCCAAATATGTAAGCTGTGGGATAACATCTCCAAGGTTTGATATCCTTCCCTCCTGTAGCTTAGTTAAAGATATGGGGCCATGTTGTGGAGTCATGATTTAACCCACCAAGGGTTTAAACACCATTTAGTGCCTCAGCCCTTTGCTTCTGATCTGGAGATAACAAAGAGGTTAAATAACTGCAACCAATCTGGATGGAGATCACAACCATGGCTTATGTGGGTGTGGCCCATAAACTTTTATGATAGTCTTGCATACTACTGAGAGGTTTGTGGCTATCTTGTCTTGGATCTTCAGGGATCTGCCTTTCATTGGGAGAGACCAAGTTACAAGTGGTTGTGTTGCAAAAGCCCTTAATAATCCTGGGTATATGCAAAGGGTTGATGCTGGCTGTGGGCTTTGCTTTTGGATCTATGGAGGTTTCAGTGGAGGCAGGAGGAAAATGAATCTGACACCCTTAGAAGAAAAGAAGTTCTCCCTGCTTCTGGTCTCACACTGTGCTTGTTATCACATGGGTTGTGACATCTTGGTCACTAGGTCAACCCCTGGAGCATCCATCTCTCAGGTGACAAATCCCAAGGATGAATTAAGGATGCAGGTTGCAAAACCTGATGCAAGTTTGGTTTCAGCAAGCATTGAATAAGATTGAACTTAGAGAGAGTGAGGAAGGAGTGGCTCAGCAGAGATTTTGGTGAGGAAAGAAAGAGGACAGTTTAACAGAGCAATTTTCCTGTTGTTTCTCTTTTGATATCTTCCACTTCTGCTAGTTTTTAGGACCCTTATCTAGTCCAGTTTTGTTCAAGTTCCTGAGAAGAGCAGTTTTGTCTGCCCAGTGTAAAGCATGGTTTAAGTCTTGACAACCAGACTTTTAAGACTGCTTAATTAGATGTTTCCTTCTCACCCTATGGCAAAGTAAGCTGTTGGTGCCATTGTAAAGGCTGGTTGGGAGTAGATGTCATCCCAGTGACAAGAGAAGCATTGATCATACTGGGGCCTTTGCCCGTGTTTTTGGATGTGTCCTGTGTCAGGCATTTGCACAGAGCAGAGGTTGCCTCGATGGATTGTCTGTGCCTGTGTTTCCTTACACACTTGTGCAGTGTTGCTCTACATTCAGCACTCGGAGTTGTTTTGAATTTGGTGACAGTTGATTTATGGTGAGATGTATAATGGTGTAACCAAGGGCAGCAAAGGCTCTGGGATATGAGCCTGATGCTCTTCCCTCTGAAGTTAGGAATAATAATCCTGAGGACTGGTTGAAAAAAGGCTTGCAACTGTTCTGCCACCCCAGAGCCTTTTCCTTCTGGCAACATTTCTGTGGACTTCAGTGCAAAGAAGTTAGGTTCTCTATCTCTTTGCCCTTTTATTCCCCTGGGTTCTTTCTCTTTTACTTCCTATGCCTCATTTGTTTCAGTGTTCTAAATCATAAATAGTTCTGGTAGTAAAACACATCTACTGGGGGTTGTATGGGCTGTTCTTGCAATTCTTGTTCCTTTGATGTATTCTTTGAATCTGTTATGTCTTACTTGGAGCCTGAAGAGATGTGACAAGACAAGTAATGCAGCTGGTAAATATTTTAGCATCCCACTTGGAGCACTTGAGAGCAGTCTGGTAATGTTCTCAGTGTCGGTGAGTTATTTTCACATGGATAATGCAGTGTCTTCACTGCTCCAAAGGATCTGAACGCCAACATCAACTCAGATTTCGGGTGAAGAACACTTGAATCTCTGTCCCTGAATCTGTTTGGATGTCTGATCCTGGGGTCTTGTGTTGCTGCCTGGCTTTCCAATGCTGCTGAGAGAGGTGAAAATAAATGTTACTGCATTGCCCTGAGGAAGTTCACCAGAGACGGCCCAAGGTTTTAGCCACAGCTTATGAAGCCTTAAACTTGATTGATTTTTGGGTAGGATCAGTGCAGTGTGGGGCTCCCATTCTGCTGCAGCCTTTGCTGTAAAACCTGTGTTTCAGCCCCTCAATTCAGTTGAAGCAGCCATGCTGAAATGTCTTGCTGGACTTTACCTGTGATTTTCAGATTCACACTCATTGCCCAAGATGTTTTCAGGTTATGCAGCCTCTCTGGGGATGCAGTTGGTGGGGCAGGATGGACCTGCAGCCATGATTCTGTTATTGGTGGCCTTGGGAAGTGCGTGGCTTTGTCACACTGCCACAGATAAGTGATGTACTGTGGCAGAGCAATAGGAGAGGTCTGACTTACCTGAGCCTCATCTTCTGCTGGTCTAAAGCCCTTACAGTTTAACTTCACTGAAGATTATCACAGTGATGGTACTTCTGGGCTGCTACAATGTTCTGAAATGTTTCTGTAGATTTAACAGGAATGCAATGAGAAAGTTTTTCATTCAAGGCTAATAGATAAATATGTAGATAGCCTAGAGAAAGAAGTGGTCAGTGTTCTTTCTCCAAGACTTTTAAAAACATCTCTGTCGAATAATTTAGTGAGAACATAAATAAGAGATAAATGACAGGAACATGAATCCATACTATAGTTTTTGCACTTGGCAAGTTTATGCCTTACCCTCTTTTTCTGTATGTCAATGCTGCTGCTATACTGAACAATGCCATTCTGAATAGCACAGTGGACATTATAGTGTTTTAAGGTGCAGTTCTTAGTGCTGAGGTGACAGAGGGATTCATACAGTCAGAGTCCATTCTTACCTGTGGAAAGCTTTCTGAATTTCAGCCATCAGCGGCCTATACAAACTAGGGTAAATGTGGGCAAATATTTCTTCATTGGCTTAAACCACACCACAATATGAAGTTATTATGATAGCAACTAGAAGCCACTAAGATCAAGTCCCTATTTCATGCACCTAGAATGAGTGATGGCCTCAAAAATTGAAAAATCACATTTTGAAAAGAGAAAACTAAGATTCTTGCTGCCATTTCACAAATAGGAAGCCTGAAGAACAGTCAGTTGTGTGCTTGATGTAACAGGGGTTGCGTGACAGAGCTGAAATTGGTCTGCACATCTAGTTTAAGGCTTTAATCCTGTGTATTTCTCCTTTTCCTGGCTTATTCCTTCTTGGAGCTGCTGATGTCTTACACACCACTCCAGCTTAGCCCAGGCTGTCTCTCATTTGACTCTTTCTGACAGAATACTGTGTACTACTTTTAAAAGCCTCCTGGGCTTGGAGCCTTTGGAAGCTCATCCCTCCCAGAGGCTGGTAGTGACAGCTCTGCTGGTTCCTACTGGCACTGCTTGGGAGTGTTGCAAAAGGGATGGGAACAGGGTGTAACTGATCTGAAGCGAGGGCATGTTCATGTGATTTACATGCTGGGGCCAGAGGAAGAGGGCTGCAGTCAGTATTCCCACTCCCTTGTGTCTCCTACTCCCTACTTTGCTTCTGTCCCCTCTGTTGGGACATCAGAGGCAGCTTCTTGTTGTCCTTAGTTGCTCACTCAGATATGATGGACACATCAACTCAGGACAGGATCTTCCCTCAGGGCAAAAAGCCTTTAGTAGGAAAGGTGGAATTTCAAGGGTTCTGGACTGAAAAAAAAAAAAAAAAGGAAGAAAGAAAAGCCAAAAAATTCCTACCTGAGTGGCTGAGAAATGGAAATCTGGTTAAAGAAGGCATGCTCTGGGCTGGGGAGATTCTTCATGTGCTTCTCGGATTCTTCATTTCCTCGGAGACTGGGGCAGAAATTGTGACATTGAATTTCATTTTCCTTTACATTTGTATACCAAAAATAAACCCTGCCTAAATCATTCAGTGTCTTCTTGATGGTTTAGAAGCAGTCAGGATGACAACAGCTGCTGGTCAGAATTGTCAGAATCAAGCCTCATTATCACAGCTTGCAGTACTTGACCTGGTGCTCTGGCCAGGAGGAGACATTCAATAGGGTGCCAGATTCCCTTTGAATTAAGATCTTGCAAATGGAATTTGTGCTTCCTAGAAAGATGCTCTTCCTACTCACAGATATAATCAGGGGAATACTGATACTAAGGTAAAGTGGATGGGGGAGCTGGACACCTCCAGTACGCTGTTCCAAAGGCCTTAAGGGGTAATCAGAGTTACAGAGGATATTCCCCCTCAGTGAGGAGAGTTCAAATGAATGAAGGATGTGCTTTGCAGAGGAGCTCCACACCTGTATTTTTACAGATAGAAAAGCTGCACACTTTGCAGCATGGCTTAGTTTTAGCCTCGTGTCCATGGTCAGTTCCTGCCTTCCCTGCTCTCTTCCCTGCCTTCTTTTATCCTCTGTCCATCCCTTCTTGCTGAATCTGATCAAGACCTGAGAAAACATCTTGGTATGTGTGCCCTCCAAAATGTTTGTCCATTTTTTCCACTGAAATCAGATTTGTTACCAAGTTTTCAGTTAGAACAACAGTTTGCCCTTCAGATGTGCTCAGCTCTCTAAATCAGGAGGGAAAGTTTGAAAATACTTGGATGAAGGCAGAGCGGATGCCATAAAACTTTGGACTTTCATATATAAATCTTTTATCAAGGTCTTCAGAGCTGTCCAGATGTAATCAGATCTTGTGGTTTTGAGAATCCTGACTATTTCTGTGGGAAAATTCTTCATTTTCTATGCACACTAGGTTTTCAGCAGCACAGAAAGAAGCTAGAAATGTATTGTTTTAAAAATACTGGCATATCTAGATTTTTATCAAGTCTCCATAAAAAGGAGAGGGTTTGGCCTAAAAACTGTATACAGAGGAGATAAATCTTCTATCAGTGCACAGCTTAAAAAAAGTCATTATTTTTAGCCAAACATAAAAATACCTGCCTTTTTATTTTTATGGGTTTGTTTTGGTTGTTTTCTTTTTACATCAAAAAATAAACTATAGACAAGCATGGGAAACAATAAATCTGGGTGTGTCAGTAGTAAATGCTCTAACAAGTTCCCATTGCATAGTGGTATGAAATTCCTCTGGGAACATATATTTTTATATACATGTCAGAGGTCTAAAAATACATTACTAGAATAAACCATAGTGTTAGAAAAGAGGAAGAGGACTTTCCAATTTGTTTTATTGTTCTGTTTTGCAAATGAGAACTTGTAATCTGAATGGGAAATTCTTTTTGTTTTGCAAAACCTGTGACAGAAAATGATCCAGATTAGTCTGAGTTAAGTGAAACTAAGACTGTGAGACTCTTCCATAAGGAAATGCATTGTGTTCCTCTGGAAATGACTGCTGATCTTTCCATCTGAAATGAATGTTGGTCTTTCCATCTTTAGCCAGAGCTGTGTCAAACCCAGCAGTCCCAAGGGTTGTTTTCCCTCCAGTGCAGGCAAGAAATGATGGATCATGGAATGTTTTGGGGTCTGCTCTGCCAGCATTGCTTGCGTGGTTGTGCCTGAAAGGGTGAGACAGTATCCAAACTTTGAGTGAGATAATGTAGATGTTCATCCCTTTGTACCTCTGCCTTTGGAAGCCTTTCCAAAGGTGCTACATGTGGTGCTGCTCCCCCAGTCTGGGAGTGGGGCTTAGAGTCTGGGAAATAGGAGGTGCTGTGCTGCCTTTACAGCTGCCTCTCCAGGGCCCAGTGTCCCTCCATGGGTCACCAGAGTACCTGGAGATCACTCCAGCCCCATCAGCCCCACTCAGGAGCCCTGGCCAAGGCCCTGATCTTTGGGAAATCCCTGTGTCCCTCCTGGCTTTGTTCTGAGCAGGATGGCCCCAGCTTGCATGTGCTGAGGTTCCGATGCCAGGGCAGTGCGTGTGAAACTTGACTGCTGGGATGGGATTTGGGCAGGGGCACAGCAGTTCCCTGCTCTGCTTTCAGTGGAAAACAGGAAACGGGCAAGGTGGTGCCTCCTGTCCATGCCAGACTTAGGGCAAGCGGCTCCTTTATTCACACTAACTCTAACCTTGCCTTTGATATTTATGTTTCCTTGAGCTGGAGCAGTGTTGGGAGGCTCTGTTTGGAAAAGGAGTTTGTTGGGAGGACGAGTACACATCTCCATACATAGGTGCACACACACCTTCACTCAGACACACGACCCTCACTGAGGTCAGGAGAAATGGCCAGTCCTCTGCTCCTCTGCAAAACTGCTCTTTATCAGCTGTGGGTGAATGGAAAACCGGTTTGGAAACAGATTGTCTGTCTTATTTATAATGGCCTAATCAGGCAGATCAAGAGAGCCTTTTTACCTGTGTTTTCTAATCAGAACATGCCACCAAGTCTGTTTGCTTATCTCTTAAACCTCTGCTGCCCAAACAGAACACAGGGTATCTTTGCAATCACAAAAATGAAGTCCTTAAGCCCTGTCATCTAGAGGGAGAGCTCAGGAAGATTTGGAAAATAATGGTGTTATTCTGCTGCAGTCCATGAGCTGGAAATGCTGGGGCTGCCCTCACTGAAGGTGGATCCAGCTCCTCTCTTAGCTAGTGCTGGCCTGCAGGAGATGGAGTGTGCAGTGCTGGGTGACCCCAACTCATCCTGAACAGCCCAGAGGCAAATGATGCCCTGTGAGACTTGTGTAACCTCAGGTACAGCCAGGAATGTTTAGATCAGAAANTTTTTTTTTTTTTTTTTTTTTTTTGTCAAGAAAGACAGTATAGATTGTGTGAGTGAAGAAGAGGCAAGTACTCAATTACCTTTTCAGTTATACACAACACATGTCTCTGGTGTATAAATAGCATGAAGAGTTAAGCCCTCCTTAGTATTTCTCCTTCTTCTCTTGTACTGCGACTGAGTGATGACTGTGGTGACTCCCCTCAAACAAACACCTCTCCCCCCTCCACCCCTATGCAGAGATTCTTCTCCTTCCCTTTCTTTTTTTGCCAAGATAAACTCTGTGTGTAAATTGGATGAGCACTGAGTACATTAAGCGGGAGGGGGTGGAACAAAAATGAGACCCTAATTAATAGTTTTGTAACTAAGGGAATGAGAGGAGAATAATTCGAGGAATAACAAGAACAGCTTTCAATCTGTTACTTGCTGTGTGTTTGTGCATGTAGTTGTACACTAAAATAATTCCAGCTGTTCTTCCTTCTTTTAATAATGGTTCATTGCTTTCCCGTTGTGGGGCCATATTTGGACAAACATTAACCAGATCAAAGCCTAATGGATAGTTATGATGGCTCTGATTCAGCAAAGCACTT
>VZTT01031790.1:3607-25093 GCA_013400855.1 Buphagus erythrorhynchus | reverse complement strand
ATGTTTGAAATTTTAATATAATCGGGTCTTCTGATAAGGTAGGTTGATGATGCCATTTTTAATGTTCATGTTAAAATGGTGCCACATTTACTTTCTGGAAACACTTGAGCAGCAGAGCGTAGCTGGAGAAAAATGCTCATGAATAGCAAATATTAAGCTCGAATGCCTGAATATTCCCTGAAGACAGGTTCCAGGTTGTCTATTCCATTTTGTCATTTGCAGCTCCTTCTCTAGCTGCACACAGTATAAATCAGCCAAAAGCAAAGGAGTCAGCAGTAAGAAAATTGAAATAGGCCTACACCAAAATTCACACTGCAGAACATCATTCAATAAATGATAAAAAATACAAGAATACTGTCTGGAGTTAAAATATACAGGAAAGAAGAAACTCATTTACAAATATGGTCTATAAACAACAAAAAAGGGCTGTTTTTACTTTTTTGTACTCATTTGTCTGTGATCAAAATGTTAGCGTCCATTTTACCACTTTCGTGGCAAGACAACAAAATTAAATATTAGTACTACTTGAACAGTAAGAGTTGGCTTGTCAAAAATCACCTTGAGTGGTGTCAAAACTCCATATCCTTTCCAAAGGGCATTTAGCTCCCACCATTTCAGCAGGTCCATCCTCACCTGAGCAGTTAGCCTGCACATGCTGCTTTGGCTGCTCCAATTCATGTGTGCACACCCTCACTCTATTTTTGCAAATACATCTTTCATGTCCTGCATTGCAAAGGTGGTTTTTAGATTTCCTTAGACAAAAGATTCATGCAAATAACTGATCACAAAACACATCATGTGGCTGGATTAATGTACCTCATTAAGGATCTTATGGGGCAGAAATTGATGGAAATGCTTGATCCATAGACAAAGATCAATGCAGAAAGAGTTAAGAAGTCTGATTTAACTATTCTAGCTTCAAGCTCATCTTAAACATGAGGTCTGCTCTCTCAAGAAAGTCTCTGAAAAGCCACACATGTAATATCAGCCTCATGAGAGTTGTCTTCTCCATGCTAGTAAACTTCATTCCAGTTGTCAAAAAATGTTGTATATAATATAAAAAATATCAAATAATGTTTTATTAGTTGACCACCAGGATGGTAATGTTAAAAATACATGAGAATTTTAATAGTATTTGGATAAGAATTTCCTGTCTATCCCATCTCTTTCTATAATGTTTTTATATTTTAATGCTACACATTCACTGCAGAAAATATATGCCCTGTCAGAGGATAAGACCACTTCTTCCTTTAAATATCGCTTTGATTCACACAAACAAACAGTTATCAGTTATGTTATTATCTTTCTTCAGGTGCAGATTAATAGGTGAAGAGCAAAATCAAGGATCTATAAAAATTGGCATTATCTCATCCTTCTTCTAGTAATAAGCTGATCCTGCCAGAGAATATCAGTTAAAGGGAAAGAAGCAGAAAAACAGTAAATGAAATTACTCAATATTAGGTTAAGCAAGTGCAACTGATGCCAGGGAGATGTTAAATACATGATATTTTCCTGATAAGTTTGAACAGTAAAGTGTATTTTCCCTCAGTGAGGTAACATGAAATGGGAAACTAACAACATTGATCATTTAAAATGTGACTCAGAATATAAGGATACAACAAAATGTTTTAAAGAACAAATTATAACAGCGCCCAATCATTAAGATCATGGTGGTAAAAATAATTAAAAGCAATTACAGAGAAAAAGTAATTTAAGGATGTCAGGGGAAATATTATTTTATTTCTTTAAACAAATTGACTATATAAACACTTTTTCAATTCCAGAAATGCTATAAATTTTATCATCTTAAGTTCATCCAAATTACTGCATTCTACCACTGGAATGAGATATTAACAATAGTATCACTATTCTAGTTAGTCTCCATTCAACCCTAAACTTTAATAGAAATAACCTGTACGATTTGACTGAGTGTGATATTGCTAGAGAAGCCTTGAATTTAAACTGTCTGGATAAGGAAAATTGCATGGTTTGTGAAGGCAGTTTTCAATAAAATGGAAATTTTGCTTCTATCCCATTTAGCTGTCAAAAGGCCACTTCTAATACTTTCATAAAGCTATTGCCTACAGAGCAAAGATAAAGACCTGGAAAAAAACCCCCAACATAATTCCAAAGCAAATAACCAAAATATAACAACTAGAAAAATTATCCTGATTTTCTAATTTCCTTTGGTTTTAGTTTAATTTGTGTATGTGTGTGTTATTTCTTGATGAGACTTAAAAATGTTTAAAAAAAGCTGATGAAGATTTATTCCAATTGATTATTAGATTGCAGCAGGTTATTAAACACATTCATTTTAGTTAAGATTTTAAACTGGGAAACAGCAGAGAAAAAGCAGAGTGACATGTAAATGATAAGATAAGCAAATTTTAAAAATCTACTGTTGAAGTTGCAGAGAAACTTACATCAAAATACATTAAAATTTATCATCAGAAGCTCTGGACAAAGCTGAAATGAAGACTAGATTTTTTACAAGATGAGGGAAAATGTAATGTCTCCTTCCTTGCAAACAGGCTGCTTCTTGGACTCACACTTGCAGAACATAATGATAATATACACTGAAAAGAATTTCACAGTAAAGACACAGCTGGCATTAACTTAGTGACTAGAAGAATTGGCAGACTTTTTTTTTGCTTTTTTTTCTCTGCAGCTCTACATGGGATGCAATGCATTATCTGTCTGCACTTCATCTGATCAAAGTACAGAAAGAATTAGCATCCAACACACACTTCTAAAGATTTTAAGCCCAGAACGCACTGTACTCCTCAAGTGACCTCATATATAATACACATCAGGGCCTTCACACAGGTGTTTGAATGAGCAGGGCTATTTTTCTTTGTTGTAGAGCTGCCTTTCACCCATGCTGATCCTACACTATGCTCTACAGAAATTGTCACACAGACCTAGAAAGGTCTGAGAAATATGTCAGTATTCACTCAAATACGAGAAGTTTCTGGGTGTCAGATACTGACCTAGCTCATTGCCCCTTTACAATGCTCCCTGAGGAGATTTCCTGTTTCTTCCTTCTTGCTGGAGAGGGGCTGTCAGAGGAGATGCCAGTGCTGTCATCTCTCTGTCCCCTCTCAGGATCACAGAACAATTGAATAAAAATGTTCAATACTCACACAAATCATTCTTCAGAACCTGGCTTGTGCCCCTCTTCAAAGCAGCTGCTCTGCACTATGGATGAACAACAATCATGAACGGCATACCCACTGATTTGGAACACAATACGTGCATATTTTTAGACTTTAGGAATATTCCTGTGGTGCTCTGGGTTTCAAGAAGAACATTCTTCTGGTAAGAGAGCAAAAGAAAATCTCAGTGAAGGCAAGGAAGGGATTTCCTTACATAAGGGAAGGGTCCCGTTTTTGCAAGAACACAAATAGAAATCTGCACACTGGAAGGGAGGAATTTCATGTCCAGGAGCAGGAGTTCAGTATTGGAGGTGTGAGGAAAACAAATCAGAGATGTCCTAGCTCCCAATTCACTAAGCTGCAGAAAGATGAGAGCCACAAGACATGTGATAGACAAGGGGAGCTCTCTGCAGCTGCCAGGGGAAATTGCTGGGGTGGGTGCCTGGAAAAATGGGGTAAGGACCTCTCAGTGCCTTTGCATCCAGGGATACATTTCCCTTCCTTTTATTTCCTTTCTTGTGGTGCTGGGACAAGGTACCTCCTGAAGGAATTGCCTCCTAGTCTGGCCTGGTTACAATGCTCACAGCTTCCTGGAAATGGTAGTTTACAGTAGGTTTGCTATTATTATGGAGTGGCAGCATGTCCTCTTCTAGAGTGAATATGACATCTCACAGTAACAAGAGAAGTAAATGTGATGGGATTTCATCTGCCAGCCTGGTGTGGATATGACTTGTGTACAAATTGTGTAAAAAATATGCTAAACTGAAACAGAATATTTCACTGAGAGAGTGAGACTGATCTACTAGCACGTATTATTGCCTCTTTCATCAGGTAAAGACAAGAACATCCACATGAATTAATTCATTAATTCTGTTTCACTACAATGGGAACACTTGCAGCTCAGAGCTGAAGAACAGTTATCATCAGAAAATAAGCAGCAGAAAATAGTGGGACACGTTATAAGCAACATTAAACAATAAGGAAAAATAGTCTAGTCCTTTTCCAGCAAAATTCTTAATTGTTTGCATTACTGTAAGAATGTGAACAGTCCTGTTGACATCAGTGAAGTCAATCCTACTCCTCATCTCACTGTTTTGTTGAATGGGATCCAAAAGGATATCAGGCAACAAAGCTTGGTTTGTGATATTTTGGAGGGAAGATAACAGTGGCTCTAAACCCTACAATAATTAGCATTAACAACAGATTTCTCTTTCCATAGCAAAGATTGTTCCTAATCCAGCAAGGGATTAAAAATATCATTATTTTGCTGTCACCTTTCTGCTATGTCCTTTTCCATCTAGTTGACAACTGAGATAACAGACAAGGAGACTCTCTATCTGATATACAGTTTTCCTTTCCTTTAGAATGATCTGTGACAGTTTCCACTTGTGACAGGCAGGTTGGGTTAAAGCAGCCTTTGCTTCTCAAGTTCAGCCTCAGAATAGGCCTGCTTCTATTTCCTTGACCTGCATTATTTTAGAGAACACTTGTGAGACTTAGGAGAAAATAAAAACTCAGCTCATCTTCTAGACTATAATGGACACACAAGCAGAGTTCATACAGGACAGAAACTACTGAGGAGCAGCAGGCAGAGAAGCAAACAAACAAACAAAACCTCAAGTCCAAAAAGCAGCAGCCTCAGCAGGTCACTGAGAGGGGATGTATTGCTTGCTTGCCTGCTTGAAGTAGCCAAGTCCTAGAGCAGTTCTCACTGTCCCAATGAAACTGCAGCTGGTTACATCCTGGAGAAGTGAGAGGAAGCAGGTGCTGTAACAGCAGCAGAAAAGCAAAATTTGAAGTGCAAAAGTGGCAATATGCTCATTCAGGGATCACCTGCACAGTGGGCAGCAGACACAGGAAAACTTCCACAAGAGATTTGTTCTATTTTGACAAGGGTGCTTCAACACCAGTGTTTCTGAACAGTTAATGGATATGGGAGAAAATATTCCTGGAAGGGATTGTTAAAGATGTTGCAGCGTTATGGGCTCCTAATTCCACTTGAACAAAATCTACACTTGGTTAGGGCTGCTGGAGGTCAGCACATCCCTCCTCTGTGTTGGACAGGGCTGCACAGACTCCACATGTACAATAACAATGGTTTAGAGACAAGGGATCACCACTAAAGGTACCTCTTGCTTCAGTGTGCACTCTGCTGGGCCCTGGCCTCTCGTGCTTTGAGTCCTAGGGTGAGTTGATTTTTCATGGGGAACTGCTAACAGAAAATACATAGTATAAACTACCCAGAGTTTCACAACGTTCTTACAGTTTTATCTGTCTCAGATTTAAGAACAAAGAGTGAGGCTTGATTTCATTCTTCTGCATGGAGTTTTAGTTTATGGCTTAAATTCTTTTCTCACTTAAGAGTCCCTGTAGTGGAAGACTTTTACCCTTAACACCTGTAGAGTCAGTGAGGAGAAACCAAAGGCCATTTTCCCATCTAAAATTTGTATTTCTCTCAAAAGAGCACTGTCTTTTCCTGAAGGCCTACACTGATTATATTTTCATTCAGTACATACTCTACTGAGTATATTTTTTTTTTAATTTAGTGACAGTGCAGATGATGGAAGTCTTTGCATTAGTGACTATATACAAGGTAGGCTACAAAAAAGATTCTCATGGAGGCTGATCTAGTCTTCTAAACTCTAAAAGTTAATCTGTAGAGCTTGGAGTCAAATATAGGGCATGACCACCTAAAGGACTGCATGGGGTCATCCCAGCATATTGAAGGTGAAGCTGAAAGTAATAATTACTCCCAGAATCTTAAGTGAGTTTAAAAAGTACAAACTAACAGGACTGTATCTAATTATCCACAGACCACTTTCAAGAATTAGTTTATAATATTCATGAGGTTTGAGTTTAGAAAATTTGAAGTGGATGCCTAAACTTACGTTGCTCAGCCTGAATAACTTGGCTATCATGCATGTTGTGGGCAAGCTCTCCTCATCTTGCCTCTTGCATATGTTTTAGTTTACCTCAGTAATTAAACATTCATTGGACAAGAAAGAGGTTAGGGGAGTCAAGCATGCAAGAGGAAAGCCAGGTTATTGCTCCAGTGCTTATTTAATTAGTTAAACAAAGTTGGACAGTTTCAAAGGACACAGCTGAGGAAATCTAATAAGCTTGTTGACTCAGATATTCTTCTGGAGACACAGAAAACTTGTGTTGAATCTCTTGTCCATATTAAACAGCCTGAGGACAGAAACTGGATCCTTTGCAAATGGCTAGCCTAAGTCACTGTTACTTATGGAGACATAACTTGGGAGAAGCAGATTTCACTGGATTTACAAAATCAAATCCAATTGGAGAGCTGCTTGGGAAATGAGAAGTATGTCCCATGCAATTGCCAATTGCTTCCTCTTGGTAGGCTGAGCTCTTCACGTGGGTGTAAATGGAGACTATCAGCAGTGCTTCCCTTCCAATGCTCCTCTGTAAATCATATTGAAATTCAACACAGGTGTTGTTTGGAGTGTGCTGATAAAATGCCTTGGGAAGCCTGTACAGGAGTATTCTGATGAGGATTGTATTAGAAAGGGAAGGGAAGGACATCTTGATGCTCTTTATAGCACATAATACTGTGTTTTTTTTATGGATTTAAAACCTCTTAATGGCTTTTTCCTCTAAGGGATTCATCACCTGTTCAATCATTTACACTCCGGTTAACAGTGCTTCAGTATCATCTAAATGCTATAAAAATTGCTCTAGTTTAGTAAAGTATCTCACACTTTGATTTATCTTTGCAAGTCTCTTCTCACATATTTTTCCAGCTTACCAAGGAGGCATGCAGCAAGGTTCCCGGAGTTGTTTTGAAGCACTAAATCTCCAGCACTGGATATTCTGAGGGAATAGGTAAAAAATCTGTCACATTTAGACTGTGGGATTTGTGTGTTCATGAAAGGGAATGACATACAGAAGTGAGAAATGAGATTTTCTGCTGATGCAAAGATGAAGCATGAGAGCATAAGAGGAAACAGGACTATTGTTACTGCAAGGGTAGTAACCTCAACAAAACCTAGTTATATTTTACCCACTGCAAGAGAGAAAATAGTTTAAAGTAGGTGACCCATTGCTACAGAAACGTCTTAGACTCCCATCATCCAGAACATTGTATTTCTTTAGCAATCAGCAGTTTTATTATAAGATTTTTTTCTGCCTTCTCTGCTCTTCAATATCTATCAGACTCTGGAGTATGCTGGAAACTGAACGACCAAAGTAATGAGAGAATAAAGCAGTGAAGGAGGGCTGAAAAATAGTAATGGCCTTGTGAGTTTTCCCCTTCTAGATCATTGATTTTGTTGTAACTTGGAAGAGACAAAAAATTGTTACTGAACATTTAGTTGCATTGGCAAGATATCTTGAGCATTTTCAGTCTATTTCTATCTATTAGAAATAAGATGCCCCTTTGTCAAAACCAACATTTCAGCTTGCACCATCTGCAGAAATTCTGATGCATCAGAACTGGATTCCCACGCTTGGAGGTAAGGCTTTTACGAGACTGGGAAAAGAGGACTGAAAAAGCCTTGGGGCATCTATTCTATTAAAATGGACAGTCCAATTCTGTGCTTTATCTGGGAACTGTAATAAGAAAAGTAAAAATAAAATGCATCTTTAAAAGATTATGTAAATCAAATAATCATTATTTGCTTAAAATCATAATGAAGATTTAAGGAGTGGTTTGAATTATTTAGCTGTATTCTTCACACAGTTCTGTTTCTTAATGTGCTTGCTTAAGGATAACATTTTTTTTTAATGAGACCACTGGGGACAGAGGGGGGCTGACACAGGGGAATACATACTGTGACAGAGAAAATTCCTCATATATAATGCAGAGGATGAGTTCTTGAAGTAAAGACTGAAGTGATGAATATGAACACTTACTCTGTGTGGCTGAAATAGGATAAGCTCTGTGATATTTCTACCAGCCATGTCAGAGCATTAGACAAGTAGAAAGTGCTTTTTGACTGAAGTAACTCTGGACAAGGAGTTTTCATGCCAAGGGGTTTGCATCTCCACCTCCACCATTGCACATTAGTGCATAAATATGTATGGCCTGTGAGAGTGCTGTTGGATATGTCTGATCCCGTGGCACCCTGCTGTTTGACAGCACAAACCTGTGCCCCCTGCCCCGAGCTGCCTCCAGCCACTGTGAGCTGCTGGCAGCTCCTGGGGCACTGCAGGGGCTCTGCTGGGAGGCAGTGAGAGCTGAGGGGAGTGTGGGACTGAGGAAACACTGCACAAACTGCTGGGCTTGTCATCTTTACAGAGGTCACCAAACATTTTAATGGGCATCTCCCCAACACTGTTGCTTCCATCTGCTGATTCATTCATGCCTCTCTTGGAAATCCATCTACTTTTAAAATTAATTGTTTTTCCCTACTCCACTATTTGCCCAGATGACTTATCTCCTATGTTTGTTATTCCTCATGAAATGGCTATTTGTTTTCTTTTCCCCCAGGTTTCCCATTTTTCAGGTTCACATATGTATTTTGTTGTCAGTCGTTCTTAAAATAATGCCAACCCTTATGGATTCATCATCATCATCAGGATCATTATTATTGCTATTATTACTCTTGTAGGTCAGATAATTTTGACCAATTTTGATAAGAAATAACAACAAGGCTTATGCTTTTCCAGTCCCCTTTGTTTTGCTTGAAGGAAAAATCTATATCTGATATTTATTATTTCTCTTTATAGCAGATACAACTGTAGAGTATTTTATTTTTCTTCTCACTTTTTTCCTGAGATGAAAACTTAGCAAAGTCAGCATCTGTGAACTGTGTTTCAGTCTTTGATGGGCCTTCAGGACCAGGCACCCTAAGGAAATAGAAGAAATCCTGTAGTTTAGGTCTGTTTTAAAACTCTTATTTCAAACTTTAGCTGAATTCTGATTTAATTTATTGGTTTGCATTATTAGAAAAAGAAAAGACATTTTCCAGCCAGCACTATGATTACTTTGCAAGTTTTGTCTTCTAGCACTTTTAATTCAGTTACTCAGTCTTCAACTGTGTTATGAAAACTCAGAATTTCATAAGAAAAAAAAATAAGGAAGGCTGACAGTGCTAGTGAAAAGATGGGAGGACACCAGGGATTTAGCTTCAGGCACAATGAAAGCTAGATACTGGGAAAGCTGCTAAATGTACCCAATTAGCTGGTCTGTAAGAAAGCCTTTTCTCTTGCCTTTTACAGGTGAAGCAATTGCTTCTGTGGTAAGAAAGCTATTTCCCCTTAATGCAGGTGTGTGGCTTTTAAATTCTCCTTCCATGATTTATTTC
Source organism: Buphagus erythrorhynchus (assembly GCA_013400855.1). Lineage (NCBI taxonomy): Eukaryota > Metazoa > Chordata > Aves > Passeriformes > Sturnidae > Buphagus > Buphagus erythrorhynchus. The sequence goes on along the minus strand of VZTT01031790.1, from coordinate 15,669 downwards.
CCTTCATTCAGGCTTCTGGGTAATGCTCCTGAAGAAGATTTTGTAAATCCTATTAATTAAAAATAAGGGGGGAAAAAAAAAAACAAAAAACCAACAGCTTCTTTCCTCTACGTGCTATTTACAGAAAAAAGCTATGTTATAACAGCTGGTTTAGCTACTTGCTTAACTGTCCAAAGAAGAAAAAAGACTATTCAAATGAAATAAGAAGTTTTGTTCCATGCAAGGTAATGGTATAGGGATTTGGAAAAGTTAGGGCTGGTCAAGTAAAAAGGAATGGAAAAGTGGAAAAGTAAAGAGGCTGAATAGTGGGGGAGAAGGTGGTAAATAGACTTTTGGATGTGGTAGTTGATATAAAAATGACTTGCTACATGGGAAAACTTCATACTTTCAAAATCTTTAAATCCTTCTATGAAATGTTATCAAGAAGCCATGAAGCTTAAAAGAAAGGAGAAGGAATAGGTCCTAGAAGCACAAAAAGTCATCCTTAGGAACCATAAGAGTAAAAAATAAATTGTAACTTTTCAAAAAGAACAGTTCTGAAATGTCACCCTGAGAGCAAAAGGATTTTAAAATGAAATCTAGATTCATAGACTTCTAGCTATTATCCTGTAAATGTAAAGATGAGTCTCAACTGAGTTTCTCTTACAAAGTCCCCAAAGCTTTTGTGCCTTGTTAATTACCTTGGCATCTTTGTATGCATTTGGAATACAGCACTTAATGAGCAGATCATATAAGCAGCTGCCTTTTATTTAAGGCATGTGGTTGCAGATCAGATCTTAATTATGTTTCTGTATGAAAGAACAAACTACAAACTAGGTTATGCTTAAATAGCTTCTATAGGGGAAGAAAATGGGGGGAGGGAGCAGCATTCTGCAGCCTTTCTTAATGGGAATTTCAGGTGATGTTGCTAACCCTTTTTTCACTCTTTTCAGAATGTGTGCATGTTTTCCTAAGGCCCAAGATCCTGGAGTCAGGTGAGATTATTCAGCATGTTCATTTCTAGGTGCAGAATGTGGATCATGCTAGGCTTGAATTGGCACGTGTGATTCCTGTTTTCTGGGAAAGATTGGTCTTCTTTTTATTATTTCCTAAGTGAAAGTTTAATCTTAATTGGTTTCTAGGAGTTTGATAAAATATATAGGAGTGCTTTGGATATGAGCAGAATGTGTTGGATAGTTATAATCAGGCTCAACAATTTATGCCAGCTGCTGAAATACAAAATTTTCAGCTTCTCTCATTAATCAGTGACTTAGGCAAAAGTGTGACCATTTTAATGGTTATTTTTTTTTTTTTAATAATTGATGTATATTTTTGCAGTAACTTTTTAGAGTTGACATTTGGAATAAAAACATTGAAAGGACAAGATCCACAAAGGAGAGAAAAATGGATGAGTGAAAATCAGTCAGCAGATGATTATTCCCCACCTCCAGGGAATCTGTGGTCTATATTAAAGTCTTTGAGTCTGAAATACAGAGTAACAATTACATTTAAGTAAATAAACCCAAGCTAACTAACAATGATTGAAATTCTCTCATAAAACCTAATGTTCCTCAGGCATTTTGTAGTTGTCATTCAAATCAAGTGACAGACAATGTGGCTTTTACAGAGTATTTAACTCTCAGGCTGTATCACTGCAGATAGTTGGGTGTTTTTTGGTGGTTTTTTTGGTGTGTTTTTTTTTTTTTTTAGGTTTTTTTTTCCACCTCTACTATTTTCATTTAGTGCTGCCTGTTGAGATATTATGTTTTTAGTACAAGAAAATACTATGGTAGGTACAAGAAGAACCCCATAGAAGAAATGTACTGAAACTGGAATGTGAAGATTTAGTAGGTCCTGTGGCAACTTCTCTTGCTAGTTCAGAAAAAATGATTCTTTGCCCCTCTCAAAAATGCACTTTTCTTTATTATCTGCCTTTCTGGGAGGCAAGTCACAGCTGTTCTCTTTAAACTGGGAGATCTTTGCCAAATTTCATCAGATGAGGATCTGGCTGATATTCTATCAGTATCTTTGTTGAGAGAAGACACCCTTATGCTCTTTGTGAGGTGGGAGGTATTGCTGGAACCAGCTCTCAGTGGTGCAATGTCCAACTCTCAAAATGTCAGATTTATTTGTGCATGTGATGGTATGATGTGGCTTCCTGCTGTGCAAATAAGAGGATTAATTTCCATATTATAGAAATTAACAGTGCAGTTGATATTTCTCTATCTCTCAGTACAAATTACCAGCTGGGGATGACAGCAGCCAGCTTAGCCTCCTTTTTGTCCTCCTTCCAAAGAGCCATTGGTGAAGACACTTGCCCCAATTAAATAATACTGGATGCCAAATTGGTGTTATCTCCTCCTGCTCCATTGCAGTCTTTGGTTTTCTGGCTCTGAGGCTTCCACTGTTTTCAACAAGCCACGGCTCTGCCTTACCTGAGCAAAAGTAGAGAGTGTGCAGGGCTGCTCCACCAGAGGCTCTGTGTCCTGTGTGTGATGCACAGGACAGTGAAGCCAATGGGGGCATGGTTCCCCCTGCAAACTCTGCTCTGGGAGTGATGCTTGGGGTCAGTCACATTTTAAGCCATCTGGAAAAGTACAGCAAAGCCCTTGCCTCTTTGAGGCTTTGCAATTCCTTTGCTAGATTTACATGTGATTCAACAATATCACGTCCTTAGCTGAAGACATAACAAATGTTTTGAGCTCCCATGGACTGTGGGGTAAAACCTTTTTATTGTGCAACAGGTCCTCGAATAACTGGAAGTTCTTGAGCCTTTCCACAGCTTTTAGAAAAGCCTGAAGTATATATAAGAATATATAGCATTCTTATATTTCGTTTTGGAAATTCAAGCACATCAAGAGGGCTGTGGAAAGAAAGGAGACTTATGCTCTCCCACTTCTGTTCCTTCAGTCAGATCAGCTCTGGAATTTTACCCAACTGCAAGTGACAGTTTCTGCTGACATTAATTGTAGTGACTTGCATAAAGCAGATTACAGGATCTGGATTATACTTTTTAAACTAGCAAAAGTACATAAATGGATTACAGAAGCTTGCATGTGACAGTAATTCTTCAAGGATACAGATAATCAACAACATCTTTTTAGAACATCAGGGTATATTGAGGCATAATCTCAACACACTGGGCTGAGCTTTGGCTTCTCCACTGAACTAGGGGATTTTTGCCAGGGGTTTCACAAGGTGCAAAAACCATCCAAATCTGACTTTTTAGCTCTTAATTGTTCCATAAAACATCATAAGCTCTGCATTACGCCTGTCTGTAAATAATCAAACCCAAAAGAGGTGTGAGAATTAAAGTACTAATATAACTTATCATCCCATACCCTGATAGTGAAACCACCTGGGATTCAATCCTGTTTGATGAAATAATAACTGAATGCACCAGATTAAAGAAAATGCCCTTGTGATTTGATTTCTTCCTCGGCTAAGCATATCTATGATGATAAATAAATAAAAAGGAAAGTCTAATTTTAAGCTCAGCTAGGAAATAGAAGAGCACAATTACAGGTAAGCTCTTATGTTGATCTGTCAGACGTTTTTTTCCTTTCCAAGTAGGAGTTAAATGACGTGTTATAAACTTGTTAGAGAGAGGAAGACAGTGGTTCTTAGGGATGACAAAGATCCCAGCCACTTCTAAATTCATAGCTCAGCTGGAGCAGGAACTTGAAACCTCAAGTTTTTGTAGATTCTCTCTTACTCCAAATTGTGACTCTCAGTTTCTAGACTTTCTGTACTTTTGTGAGAAGAAAGATATTTCCTGGTAGGAGCTGAGACCTTAAGCTATCTTTTAATATTATTTTCAAGGGCCTCTTGAAAGTTCCTACAGAGCTGCAGGTGCATTGTGGAAAGCTGCAGGGCTGTGATGACCTTGGGTCAGTCTGGGGTAGGAGGTGGCAGCTCCTCTGAAATCTCAGCGTTTAGCAGGGCTACCAGTGTCTAACTGCTACCAAGATCAGGCTCAATACAGTTGGGAGTGGTAGTGAGTGACACTATACACTTGGAACCTGGAGTTCTCTGTTTGCTCCTGCTAGACTCACTAAATGTGTGAGAGCAGAAGGGCAAAACAAGGATGAGTGTAAAAATGATGGTACTATGTGCTTGATGTGTGTAGATTTCTCAGCCTCTAACAATATAACATTCCCACCCAGGAATACTAATTTCTTCAGTGCATACTTTGCCACTCAGTGCTTTCCATGGGCTGTTATAACTCATATGGCTGAAGGACATAATGAGTTTGGTTTTTCTGACTTTTTAAAATAAGCAAATGTTAAAAATAATTTTTTAACTACAGAAAATGTCAAATTTTCATGCTTGATATAATGACCTTGCATGCAATTTCCATCTTTTTACGAAATCATTATGGACTTGTTGCAAGGAATAAGAACAAATATGCTTATATCTGCCTTAATATGTGTATGATATTTGCACAGTAATGTGCTCAGGAGTTACAGGCTTGAAAAGTGCCACTATGCTCAGGACTGGTATTAGTGAATTCCTTCCTGTCTGGTGATTCTTGATGGGTGGAACTGGTGGAATGATTCAGAAATACTTCTGTGTATGAAAGGGATATGTTTACTGTTATAGAGGGGGGTCACATTGTTCATGGGACAGTATCTAGGCAATAAAACCAATTCTTGGTGAAAATATCTTCACTTTGAGAAGATAAGTGCAGCAAACAGTTATGCTGAAGTTCTGATATCTGCTAATAATGATTTTTAAAAAAATCTAGTTGTTTTAAATGCATGGATCATCTGCACAAGAACTATCTTAAGCCAACAAACAGTTATGCAGACTAAATTTTCATACCAGTCTTCATGTGCCATTGGTGGAGAGAAGGAAACAGAGTGAGTCCATCCTAAGAAATGTCTTTGTCATTAATTGGTCTCTAGAGACTTCTCTTTTCATTGATTGTGAAGTATTAAACTGCTGCACTTTCTCTGAACAGCTGAACTTAACTGAGACACATCTGTTGGTGATGGAGCAGAAGTTCTAACAAGTGGCATTGGTAGGGGTGGGAAAAATGAGCATCTCTCTTGATTGTAATTCAAAAGCAAAGTGAGTGGGTTAGAAAGAGCCAGTTGCATTAAAACAGTGCATCAGACTAAGGTGGGAAGCACTTTTGAATGAGGAGTTATTGAACCCAGGATGCCATGTACCCCAAATTCAGTTCATACACAATGTATACCCATGGCTGTGCCCACTGAGAGCCCTGCAGAGTGATTACTGTGTGCATTGTCACTCTGAGTTACCATCTGGTCATGACTTTGTGCAATAACAGGGAAATGCTGCATGTAGCTTGGAAACAGCATAACCACATTAGCAAGTGAGCCAGGGAAGTTCTGCAATATAAATATTAATGATTCAGTGTCTCTGCACAGATCTGTACTGCAAAGAGCTCTTCTGTCTACACTTTTGGGTGATTTGGGATGAAGCATATTCTGATTTTTCCTTTCTAATTCAAGTATGCTATTAAGGAAAAGAAATAATTTTCTGAAAGAGCTGTTTCAGCTGGCTTTCTGTTCCTCTGGCTTCTTCACAGCAGTGTAGACAAGGCTCCAAGAGGCACATATCCTGCTGCACTTCCTTTCTCTTCAGGGGCAGTAGTGACTTGTGGCTGCATTAATGACACTGAAGGAAAAACTAGGATGCTCAACAAATATAGACGTTTGTCCTTGCCATAAAAGAAAAAGACAGTTCAGGTAGATGTATAAATGGCCTTCCCACCCGAGGAAGGCAACAGGCATATATACAGTGATGGGATAACATGGACCTGCTCAGTGTGCCACTCAGAATTAACTGGCTCTTGCCCACCTCCTCCACCCTCCCTAACAAGTACATGAGATTAGAAATATTTCTGGGGATCCCACAGCAAGCTGAATGAAATTTGGATTGGTTGTTGAGGATTTTGAGTGCTATTTTTTTTTTGGTGGTGTTCGTTTTTTTAATTGAGGGGTTTTCTACAAAACTTGCTTCCCTTATGATTCAGTCAAGTTCCTGTGCAGATTCAACCAACAACATTGAGTGAAAAAGAGAACAGAAACCTGAATTTGATGAAGTAGAAAATCTTTCTGTTCCTTAAGTATATTTCTTCCTCCCCATCCAGTCAGCTTTACACTTCCCTAGCCAGTCAGTGCGCAAGCTCCCTAAATTTATGCTAAGCTTCTGCTTGTACCCATATAAAGTTCAGATACACCAGAGTATCCTTTTGCTTCTCTGTCGTAAATAAACAGTGACTTGGCACAGCTCTCATTTTTAAGACTGTTTTGCCATGTGTTCTGCTTCCCAGAGGGCAGAGTGGGCTTTCAAACAGACTCAGTTATGAGTTGTTTCTGAGCCTGACACAATATGAAAAAACAGCTCTTTGAGGCAGTACACCTTATTCCAGGGTGAGGCCTTTCACTTCTTAGCAACACAACTGGATTTTTCCACTCACGTGGTCACAGAGCTGAGCAGGACCTCCTTCTGTAACTTTATTAATTTAATGGCAAACACACTTACCAGAAGTCCTTCCCCTTTCTTTCCTAATGCACAGCTCTGTAATATTTGCACCAAATGAAATCTCTTTTAGCAGTCAGTAGGAATAGATCTCTTCCTTTAAAAGGGGTTACTCTGGTAGGTACACTGACTACATCATAAAAAGCCGTGAGAGACCCCACTTAACAGGCAAAACCAGGTGTTGTTTAGCTCATCTCAGTATAGGTATTTATGCAGTGATCTTTTACTGCAATGATTTACCATTTCCATGCCAGTGCTCTCTGAAATATGATCTAATTGGTAAAAGATGTTTGAGATTCTATTTTTCTTAACGTCAGATGAAATTTCTACTCAAAAATTTTTACACTGATGTTTTCTACAAGCAAAAAATATTTTGAAAGGCTTTTTTTTATCCAAGTGCTTTTTACTTTTGTTATACTTATTTTAGGAAATGCTTAGAGGTAAGATTTTTTATATGCTCTAGCAANCCTTGAAAAGATCTGTGAAGATCTTGGAAAACTTTTAGTTTAAAATATCATGTGAGAGGCAAGAAATTGGGTGTGGTTCCTCTCTTAGTCTGAAAGGCACGAGAAATGTTTTTGTTACATCTGTAGGATAACAATGCTCTACTTTTCAATCCTCAATAGTCTCTGGTGCCAGTTTAAAAAATCAGTTTCTTCTGGAGGACCAACTTGGGCAGTCCTGGGAATCAATGCTTTAAATGGTGTGGGGAAAGAGGGAGGGGGGTAATTATTCAACAGAGAGTGGAAAACAACTGAGAATATCTAGGACNCGGTGGTGTGGTGGGCTCAGCTTTGCATTTTGAATGTCATCTGCACTGTTATGCTCCATTCCTAGAAAAGGAAGAATAAGTTTTAAAAGAAGGGGTGATGCTTTTTATATGAATGTAGTAATTTAAAGTTAGAAATTATTTTAGTAAGAGTTCAACAATATCCTGTAGGATGTACATGGCTCCTACTATCAAACAAAATATATTTTGTGGGCAGGGTGGGCACTAAATTCCTATTCATATATGTTTTAGTTTGAAATACAGTCTACAGGTTAAGCCAAATAAAGGCTAACACAGTGTAGGATGTACTGCATCAGAACTGTGTTGCTAATGTTACAGATTAGGCCTTTAGCTTGTGTAACACCTCTGCTCCTCTCTTTCTCATAAGAAGCAGCTTTAAACTTGACAATACCATGTTGAGAATCACCAGGTGGAGTTATTGCACACATTTGAGAGATTATTTTTCTGACTACGTAAGCATTGTTAAAGACATGGTTACATCAGTTTTCATTTTGTGAATTAATTCTGACTGCAGGGAGCATCATAAATCACAGAGGATGTTATTATCCCTTCTTATGCTCCCTGGTTTGAATCTTTTCTCTTAGTCCCTGGGAAGTAAACTGCTATATCTGGTCCTACTGTCTTAACTGTCTGCATGTTGTTTAGCTTCTCTGTTTTGGGATTGTGTATACACGGTAAGTAGACAGTTTGCACCATATATAAACCTGAACTGTGCATCAGACAAGTTTGTAAAGGTGAGGAAATAATGTGAGTAAAGGATGAGGTGTGTTACTGTTGGGTAAGACTGAGTCATTCCTGCTGAGAGTGGAAAAGGAATCAAAATGAATAGAGGTGGGGGAAGTTGCTGTTTAGATGCTGCAGGAGAAGAGATGAGCAGAATCGTGCAGGGATAAGGAAAGAGAAAAAAGGCATGATGGTTGTATGTAATGCAGGTGAGAAACACACTGGGGATCTTGGGGCATAGGGCAGACAGGCAGGTCCAAAACACATTTACAGGCAGAGTTCTGCCTGGGTAGGGCTGATTCTGACTGCAGTGGCAGCAGTGCAGGGTGGGTGAGGATGACAGGTGTCTGTCACCATCAGGCTCCCTGCTGGGGCATGCAGGAGCTGCACATATCCCAGTCTAATGAAGGCATATTGATTAATTTGGAATCTGTATGCACAGTTATAGCTATTCGATCTTAATGTCAGTGAGATGATGTGAATACTTACCTTAAATGTTAAAATATTCTTTAGATTGTAATCACATGTTTCCTTTGCTCTTTGGAGTCAATCCACTGAGATCTCTGACTCAGGGTGATCTTTCAAAGTCAAGTTGGCATTTGAATGGCACTTAATATCTGCCCCTAAAAATCTAGACTAAATATCCATTAAATGAAGGCACTCAGCATTGCACTCTAAACTGGGGTGACAGCTACAAATACTTAAGTAATCATTTAAGAATTAGGGAGCAATTAGGAGGAATTAACTGATTGTTTTCTGAGGTATTGTAGGATAATTAGAATGTCAGTCCACCTTGCAAATAAGAGCATAACAAATTAATGAAGTCAAATCAAGAAAATCAAAGTATAAGTAACTTTCACTGAAGAGTTTAGCCCTGGATATGCTACCTCTAAATCTCAGGTGTGCTTTGCTTTACACCTGACAGAATGCCCCCCATCTCACTGAAATAAAATAAGATATGCTCATTTTCCCTATATCATATTGAGTTAGAGACATCTGGATTTTGCTGTTGCTGAAATACAAGCTCATTACTGAACCTAGAACTGCAGGACTTGAGAGAGAATTCCATATGGTTCTTGCTCTACTGGGTTGATGGACATACGAAAAAAAAAGGAGAAAATGCCCTAAGACACACTTGAGGACATAGTCCCACCCTGCTTTTTTATCATTCATACTTTTGCATCTTTCTCCCCTTCTCTTTGTGCTTTTTCTCAGATGATGTTTTATTCTCCTTCTGTTATTAAAATGATATTGCAAGAGATTACCTATTGTGAAGCTGGAGAAAGAAATATTGCCACTGGCTCCTGTCACTTTTCTAGGAGTTAAGATTATTGAAATAAAGATTAAGGGCAGGGGGAAAAGGTAATGGGGTAGAGGAAAAGCTAACTGGAAAAGATAACAGCCCTTTGTCTAGGAAGATTCTCTGCGAATCCAGGGGAGGTGCCAATCAAATAAGTTGATTATTGTCCCTTTTGTAACATGAGTGTCTGTATATAATTAGGTGTGCAAACTGGCAAATCTCTTAGAAGGGATGCCGTGGGATCTGAATCATCACTGATGACCTTTCACATTATTGGTATGAATGCAAGGAATGCTAATATCCCTGCCTGCTTGCCTTTCAATAGAGGTACATTTCCTAGCTGCAACTTGTTGTAGAAGTACGTGGAAAGGAGAAGAAAATTCTGTTAATTCCACTGAAGAATTGACTGATATAATTTCACCAGGAAATCTTTTGATTTCTTGCTTGGATGTAGAAGTGCAATAGAATGTCTATGGTCTCCCTGCATTTTATTAGATGTTTTTTGCTATAATTATTTTTCACTTCTAAGGGAGAAAAAGATTGCACTATAACCATTTTAGCTAATCTACATGCCTATATTCTGCTTTTTTTCTCTGAAATTCTCTGGGATTGAGAAGTGCTTTGCTAAATAGTGAAGAGGGAGGTGATATATGAAGAGTGCCCAAGAAATGCAAATGGTTGGCACTGTTTTCTACCTGGGACCCAATGGCTTGTTCTAGGGGTTTCTGTATGTAACAAACCAAGCTAAGTCTGTTGTCACTGAAGTTAAATTAGCAATGCAATAGTCTACGCAGAAGCTGTAAATTAAAAAATGTTGAAAACTACTTCAATCTGCTAAATAACTATTGGTGAGATCCATGCCTGGCTTTTGTGATCACACAGAAACTACTTATAGTTTTCCTGAACAGTTTGAAGAGGCTTTCTTTTGTTGTCTTGTTATAATTGTACAGTGAAACAACCTTGAGAAACTGAAGGGGAATATCAAAAGATAATGAAGTGTCTTTACTTCTGTGCTGTACTCTCGTGTCCTCAAAAAGTAGGCAGTCTCTGCTGAAAGAAAAGAAATATCAGTAGATCATTAAACTCAAGGCCAAAATGAGTAATCAGTGAATTTGGATTGCCATTTCCAAGATGATAATAGAGAGCAAAGAATGTCAGCCTTGAAACTTGAATTGTATGGAAAGGAATCTTTCCATTTCTCAGAGGGTTGACAGGGTAGTACTAAAAGGCAGATAGTGGAAACTCTCTTTTAGGCTTTCCCTCATCAGAAGGAAAAATTTTTTATTCTTCTGAGGAGGAAAGATTGATACCTTTACTAAATGTGAATGACCACAAATGGCCCTAGTGTTAGAGTAAAAATTGTGTAAAGAAAGGGAGCTGAAATGGATATCCAGAAGTAGGTACATCAGTAATGTTTAGAGAGTGACAAGATAGTTTTAGGAATCAGAATGCAGTAACATGAAACAGAATCATTCTGCTCTCTTCTGCTAAGAAGGAAAATTGTTCATCTGGTCACTCAAATATGAAGAAAGGTTGGCATTTCCTATCAACAGTGTGGTGGAAAGCAGAACAGCTATAGGAGTACTTCACAGAGTGTAGAGCTTCTCTACAACCCTTTCTATAATCTGAGTCTTCTCCACTTAAAAGTTCTTCTTCTCTTCTGTAAAAGTCTTCTTTTACAATGCAAGCAGAACCATCTTGAATGAGACAATGGAAACTAAAAATCCCCAGTCTGGAGGGACTGCAGCTCATGGCAGTAATCTCTGCCCTCATACTGGCAGGAATGTACTGCCCAGAATGACCATGACATTCAGTCTGTGCTGTTTATGAGGCACGTGTCAATACAAGCAGTGCAGAGTTTATTCTGAGATGCCTGTGACTGATGCCTTGCAAACAATTATGGGAGTTTACATGCTTGAGTGGTCCATTAGTTCAATGAATTCTCTGTTTACTTAAGAATCTGTAGGGTCTAGTCTATGAACAATGAATTCTGATTTAGGATATCCTGTGCATCACTTTACACAACCTGACAGACTCTAGACACATGGTGAGATAGTGTCCCTCTGGACAGGGAACATGGATACACCATTCATTTGAGCCCCATTCTTATAACATGGATGTATCTGATGTGGGTCCCTTGGCTCCATAAACTCAGTCCTGAATGACTGAAATTGGTCATAGTGGAGGGGAAATACACTAGCAGGAACTATAATGGCAATGAAAATATGCTCAAGAGAAACCTTAAATATCTGCCTTCTAAATCAATGTTTTGTCACTAAATAAACAACAAATGTCAAACCAGCTGGACCCATTTAACAACACCCCTTTCCAGCTAGGATCAGTAAAGGCATATGGTTGACAGACAGCCAAGCTAATTGTCTCTGGTTCTGTTCATATTCAGTTTCTGGCATGTTCTGTTCATGTGGTGCTTGCCTCAAGCTATTTATCCCTGGGCCAAATGGCCCTAGACCCATCTGATCAATCTGCTGATTGATGTGGACATTGTAGTGGACTCGAGGTTCATGGGGTTGGAGATGTCTGTGTGACACACCATTGCATGATGCAGATGGATATCTGCACTGTGGCCCAGTACTTTTACCATTATCCAGTTCCTGTCTTGAGCAGCCCTGCTGGTGAGGCTGGGGCTCTGGGGACAGCTGCTCACGGATGCAGTGGCAGTGGCCTCAGAGTGCAAGCTGTGTTGCAAAGACATTAGAAATTATGTGGCCTCCAAAAGCCACTGTCCGAAACGCTGAT
>VZTT01031788.1:344-11904 GCA_013400855.1 Buphagus erythrorhynchus | reverse complement strand
TTTATTATTAAATAAATTATTTATTGATTTAATAATAGATTAAACAATTTCTTTAATTTAAATAAATAATTTATTTAATTTGCTAGGGTTTTTTAAATGAATACATTAAGTAAATGTATTTTTTCATTCTACCAATGAATTTTTTCAATCTACCAATGGTTTGACTTAGCTCATCATATCTAACATTTCATTTGGAAGTTGCCAGCGGGGCTGCACCATTCTTCCCCAAAATGACCTTCCCTTGCTGTGCACATGGCATGAGACTGAGGATGAGGATGGCAACCTGCAGAGCTCTGCTCCCACCTAGTCCTCTGGGTGAGCTGAATGTCCCTGAACAGGGTGAAGGTGCGGGAGCCACTGAACACAAAGGGCTCCATGGCTACGCCTTTAATGGAGGAATATTCCTTCTCTACCAAGCCAAAAACTTCCATCATATCAAATCCTGCAACAAAGGAAAACAGAGAAACCAGTGGTTAGGCAGGAGTGCAGAAGAAGGGTGTTTGAAGAGCAGGTTGAATAAGCACAGAGAAGGTGATGTGAAAATTCCCTTAATGACACAGCATCAGCTTGAGTGTACCCCTCAAATGGCAGCCAAGGAAAATAAGATTGTGTGCACGTTTTTTGTAATCTCTTCCTCTTGGAGGAGAGTGGACAAAAGATGGAGACTTTCACAACTGTGTTTTCAAACCTTCAGAATGAAAAAACCCCATATGAGAAAGATGTTACTCCAATGATTTCTTCCTTTCAACTACACACAAAGCATTATCTTCAAAAGGCATGGAATCAGTCCAGTAATTGCTAGCAGGGAGAGAAAATGATTTCTACTCTGAAATGCCTTCTGTGTAAGAGCCAGGAAAAAAAAAAATAGGAAAAAAACTTTAAAATACGAACTTTTCCATTTCTCTCTGTTTTCTTGAGACACCCTGGGCTGACCTGCCTTGTGTGGGCTACAGAGATTCTCCTCTGACACCTCTGACATCTCCTCTGGCTCATGCAGCTTCATCTCTCTCCCCCAGCTCATCATTAAAGCTCCAAGTCATTCTCATTTCAGTTTTCTGTTCAGTAAGACACTCAGCTCTTGCATATGTCTCCAAATCAAGAGCAGGCAGTGTTTTCAGTCACAGCCCAGCAGCACCAGGGCTTGCATCTGCTACTGTACCTCTTATGGAACCTTCTGTGGAGCTGATGCTGGGGCAGGCTGTGAGAACGGAATAAAAGGGGAAAATTATTAGTGGGAAAAAAAACATCAGGGTATTATGGAAGCAAAATGAACACAGCTCCTTTAGACAGAGCAAAGGAAAAACATAGCAAAACTTAAAATATCCTGCAGCGTCATTCAGAGCTTGGACTTTAAACTTGTTTATAGATATATATATGGAGAAAGAGAATTGACATTTATGCAAACATAAAAGTTGTTTTCTGGCTTGCCTATCACCAAAATAAAAATAGTGTCTTTCATCATCAAACATCCCCATGATCATTCTCTTTGACTAATTCACCTGCCACCTGATGATATGAAATACAAGAGAGCATCAGTTTTGGCAAGTTTTTTTTAAAAACAGACATCAAAACATTTTTTTTTCTTTTAACAGTGCCTTAGTAGTGTGGTAAAATAAAGATATACGCAGTTTCAAATTTTGTACCTACAACTAAAAATAAACACAGCAAAAAAACGTTATCTCAACTTGAGAGTCTGCTTTTGATTTCTTTCAGAAAACACAGAGAGTTTTGAAAAGTTTTGCAGTTTATTTGTCTTTCAGAAATCCTTGTGATGAATCCTCTGAGATGCCACAGGACAAAAAGCAATACCAGAGGAGAGATAGGGATGTGAAGCTGAAACATGAGGCACAGGGCTATGAGCACTTTGTTTAAAGGCTCAGGTAAAGGGGTGTTTTAGAAAACAGCTCATAAATGCACTTTTAATCATCTGCTGCCATGTAAATCCCAGGCCATGGATGCCAGATGGAGCTGGGACAAAGAGAATGATTGGCACAAAATGAGAAATGTCCCTGAGAATCAAGGATACTTGACAGGATGGGCTGTTTCACAAGGGGTTTTCTAGGTCATCAGGATAATAGAATCTAAGAGATCATTGTACTGGGGCTTTAGCACAGCCTTGCCATTCTTGCATCAATGCCATTCCTACCTCAGCTGCAGCATAACTTTTGTAAAATGTGTAAAAAAGACCTGAGATTCCTAAGCCTGTAAGAGTTTCAATGCCATTTCTCATGGTGAAGAAAGGGCACCCAAACCTATGACTCTGATGGCCACAGGACCACTAAAGCCAGGATTTAAACCACAAAGACTTACAGCGTGCTGTGGCCTCTGTTGTTCCAACTGATGCTTACTTTTTAATATACCATAATTCCTGTAGAACTGGGTGTAAAACTATTGAAAGGATCTATGGAAATCCATTTAAAAAATCAGTTTCTGAAACTTGAGCCTTGCAATGCTGAGCTTGACCAGCCCTTGCATGCAGGAACTTCAACCTGTACACTGCTCTTTCCCTTCTCCTTCCAGAAACCAACTTTTCTAAATCTTCGAGATTTGGGATGGAAGGGACCTTAAAGCTCATCTCATTCCATCCCCTGCCATGGGCAGGGACACCTTCCACTATCCCAGGTTGCTCCAAGCTCCATCCAACCTGGCCTTGGGCACTTACAGGGATGGGGCAGCCACAGCTTCTCTGGGCAACCTGTGTCAGGGCCTCACCTCCCTCACAGAGAAGAATTTCTTCCTAACATCTAATCCAAACCTGCTCTTTGTCAGTCTGAAGCCATCCCACCTTGTTCTATCATTTCACACCCTTGTGACAAGTCCCTGTCCAGCTCTCTTGGAATTGACGCATGGTGAATGAAAACCAAAAAAGAAATGATCCCAAGGCAGGCTGCAACCTTGTCCATTTTTCAGGTATCTGACTTTCCTGTTTGGAGTCAGTGAGCTCGTTCTGACCTTTGTCCAGGCCCCAGAGTCCCTGTTGCTCACATCCCTGGCAATTCTCCCCTCCTTCCCAGCTGGTGGCACTGGGTTTGCTCACAGCTCTTTGATCAGGCAATGCTCAGCTTGGGGGAAGCCTCTCAGAGTCAAGGCAAGGATCCCTGACACTGGCAGCTTCACTTCTGCTTTGAAGATTTTTCCCTAGACTTTCCAGCCTAAGATTCCTGCTGCCTTGTTATTTTCTTTGTTTTTTGTTTTTCTCTCCAAATCCCAGCCCAGTGCAGTTATTTGCTGTTCAATGAACATTCACTCCTGCAACCTCAGATCATTGCTCTCAATAATTTGGTTATATATCAATATTGGAGTCTTTTATTGCACATCCAACTATTTTCCCAGCATTGTTACATATTGTCTCTCCTTCTTCAAAAAACAGGTACTTTATAAAACATAAAGAATTTAGTATTTCTTCCATTGTCTTTTCAGTTACCATAGCCAAACAGCTATATTAAATTCTACAAGGTGACTCATCAGCCTTTTGAGAGGATTGTTTTCTGCTTGAAAGTTCACAGGACTTTTCATGGTGATCTGAACACCTCAATAAACCACTTGAAAACTTAATCTGGTATGTCCTTTGTTGGCTATAAACTAACTTTTTTTTCATCTAAGCTGCCTCATTCTTCAATCTTGACTTCACTCAATAAATTTTAAAACTGAAATTTTGCTTGGAATAGTTTGCTTGAAATAGTCAGGAACAGCCTGCACTTCCACAATATCTACATTCTAATATTTGCTTATGAAAAAATTTTTATAACCCCATTAATTCAACATTTCTCACTAATCCATTTCATAGTTTGCTTTCTATCAGCTATGGGAGCATATGCTCATTAAATTTAATAAGGGACTTTACAGGGAATTTTAATTTAAAACATGTCACACTTCCCTGCACCACAGTTTGGTCAAGTTGTGCAGAAATCCTCTAAAATGCTGTCGGTCTCTTTCCTGAGCCTGATGTTAAGAAGTTCTGTGGTTTCTGGTTGTCCTTGGATTGTCCCCAAGGGCATTTGCCAAGAGCTGATGGACCCCTCCTGCTGCTCCAGAGCCCACACTGGGCTGTTTGCTACTGAATTACAACCCAACAAGAACAAAGCAGGACTTTAGAGGAGATGATTTACCCTCTGTTTTAGGTGGGATGAATCCTCGGATGGAAGGGAATTTAGACAGCACCGGAGCTGGAAGAGAAAGCAATCATAGGATCATAAAGTTGGAAAAGACCTTAAAGATCATCAAGTGCAACCTTTGACCAAATACCATCACGTCCACTCAACCGTATCAGGAAGTGCCAGATCTGCTTGGTTTTTAACACTTCCAGGGATGGTGACTCTACCACTTCCCTGGGGAGCATTTTCCAACACTTTAACCACCCTTTCAGTGAAGAAATGTTTCCTAATATCTGACCTGAACCTCTCCTGGCCCAACTTGAGGCCATACCTGAGCTCTGTTATTCAAGATTGTGATGCTCAAAACCCAGAGAGCTGCCAGCCCTTTGCACTCATCCCAGAATTGTCAATAACTCGCAGGAGTAGAGCAATTGGGGCAGGATTTTCACTTTTCAAGGCTAGTATTCTACTACCTCAGGCAGAGCCCAGTGTAAGTGAGGCCACTATTGTCCCAGCAGAGGTTGCCCCGAGGCTGGTAGATGGAGGGAGATGGAGAATGGGCACATTGGAACATTGAAGCTGGGGGGAGATGGAGAATGGGCACATTGGACATTGCAGCTAGGGGGAGAAGGAGAGTGGGGACGTTGGACATTGCAGAGGGAGGTGATGGAGAATGGGTACATTGGACATTGCAGCTAGGGGGAGAAGGAGAGTGGGGACGTTGGACATTGCAGAGGGAGGTGATGGAGAATGGGTACATTGGACATTGCAGCTAGGGGGAGAAGGAGAGTGGGGACGTTGGACATTGCAGAGGGAGGTGATGGAGAATGGGTACATTGGACATTGCAGCTAGGGGGAGAAGGAGAGTGGGGACGTTGGACATTGCAGAGGGAGGTGATGGAGAATGGGTACATTGGACATTGCAGCTAGGGGGAGAAGGAGAGTGGGGACGTTGGACATTGCAGAGGGAGGGTGATGGAGAATGGACACATTGGACATTGCAGCTAGGAGGTGAAGGAGAATGGGGACGTTGAACATTGCAGATGGAGGTGATGGAGAATGGGCACACTGAACATTGCAGATGGGGTGAAGGAGAATGGGCACACTGAACATTGCAGATGGGGTGAAGGAGAATGGGCACACTGAACATTGCAGATGGGGTGAAGGAGAATGGGCACACTGAACATTGCAGATGGGGTGAAGGAGAATGGGCACACTGAACATTGCAGATGGGGTGAAGGAGAATGGGCACACTGAACATTGCAGATGGGGTGAAGGAGAATGGGCACACTGAACATTGCAGCTGCTGCCTGTACCTGTCCGTCCTGTTGTGGAAGTGCTCTCACTCTCTCCCGTGTAGTGGATGGCAGACATTGTCACCTTGTAGGCTCGATCAGGCAGCAGGGACTGCAGGGTCACACTGCTGCTTTTGCCAGGAGCCATGATCTGCAACAGGGGAAAAAAAAGATGCCAGTGTTTGGGGTTCTCATTCCTGCTCCCACTCACAGCCCTGAGTTAGGTGGGGCTGACTCCAGGGGTGTGAGGCTCAGAGCAGCATTCCTGATCAGCTCAGCCCTGCAAACTTGGCTGTGTGTTGCTGTTGGACAAGCCATGTCCAAGGAAAAAAGATTTTCCCATATAAAGGCCCCAGTATTCTCCATGGAAATGCAGCACAAGTGCTTTATAACAGGATAACCAGGCTGTTTAAGTAGGGAATCTGTGTTTTAAAGGATTATATTTAACCTCCCTAAGCCAGAGGGGCAATAGGTTTATCCCCCACCCCTCTGCCTCCAAGAATTCCCTCCCCAGTTCAGGGAGCAGAGAAAGCTGTGTTATCAGTGGCTTTGATGGAGAAAATTATCTTCATTACAAAAGAGTCTTGGAGTTCTGTTTACACAGCAGCACATCAGCAAGAAGAGATTTGGCTTTGAGCCCTGACATCCTAAAGGCAAACCTGACTGGAGTGAGCAGAGTCCCTGTGGTCATTCTGTCCCCATGGGCCTCTGGCCCAGTGTCTGTCCCCTACAGAGGAGCTGGGCACTCACAGTTTGCTGGGCAGCAGCATCAGAAACAGGGCTGTAGGAGATTTTGTAGTGCTGAACACGGCCATCAGGAGGGGTCCAGTGCACCTGGAGGCTGCTGGGGGTCTCAGAGCTGATGAAGAGGTTGGTGGGTGGGCTCCGGGAATCTGTGACAGGGAGGGAAGGTGAGCAGCACAAAAAGCAGGGAGAAATCTCTGTAAATGGAGCCAGTGTTTGCTTCCAGGCCCATTCCTGAACACCTCAGCACTCTGCTGTGCAGGTAACCAACACTCAGAGCAGACACAGGCACCCCGGGCACCAGGCAAGAGGGAAAACAGATTCTGCAGGGATGAGGATTGCCCAAGTACAACACACCACAACTCAAGCATTCAGCAATTCCAAGCACAGGACATGGGGAAAATCCTTGGAAAGGTGAAAGAGTCCTGGAAGCGCCAGGCAAAAAGGCCCATTGTACACATCATGAACAAACACCAAGGGTACTCGAACTGGAACTGAGAATCATCAAGCTGGACAAACAGCTTTACTGGCAATTAAACCTAGATCACACATCAGAGTTAATCTGTCATCTTTTCTAATATTTTTCAGCTTTTCCTGTTCTAAAATTACTCATTAAAAAAAAAAATCCCAGAGCATCCAGCACACCAGAGTTTTGTCTAGATCTTCTGACACCAACACCCACAGTTCTGGAATGGGTCACACACAGTGCCTGAGCTACCCCCTCCTCCCTGGCCCTGTCCTGGGATGGATGGATGGATTCCAAACAGGTGATGGGCTGAGCCAGACAACCAGAAAAGACTTTGCCAGAGACTAAAGCTAGCAATTTTTAATTACATAAATGCATTTCTTTCCCTGGGGTCCTGCTGTGCAGCAAACTGGATCTGACGACAGAGGCTCTAATGCTGGAGGGATTTCTCTGGGCAGAGGTTGAGAGGGAGGAAGGGAAAGGCAGAGGGGGCTAAATCAGTTCAAAAAGAGGCTTGAGAACATGGGGTCATCTGCTCCTGAGGCTTGTTTCCAAGCATAAAAACATGTGTCTGTCCTTAAACCCATGCTGGTGTGAAAACAAAAAAGTTCTGGGCAAAGCAAAAAGAATAATTTATTCAGAAGACATTAAAAATGATGGGTGAGCCCTAAAGGCAGTCAAAGGAACACACTCAGGTGATGAGGTTTTTATTCTGCAGTTTTCCTGTTAGGATGTTCTGCCCACCCAGCAAAGCCTGGGGTGACCTTAAAGCACAGGTTGAGTGAAGATCATTTGCATCTTCATTGATCCTCCTTCCCTTTTGTTTATAAAATGAGCTTATTTTACTGAGGCTGAAGTGAGATTGCAGCAGCTGAATCAGGCTGGAGGCTGTTGCTGTGCACCACCACGAGGTAAAGCAGAGAAGAAGACATGAGTGGGAATAAAGTCACTTCAGCAGCACTTTTATTAGCAGCACTTTTATTTACAGTGATGTATCTTTGCTGCCTGCACTGGCTATTTCCTTCACCTGAGCTAAGAGGAGACTGCTTAAGTGAACTTTAAAGGGAGAGTTAGGGGAAGTCCTTAGAGCCAGGTTTATTCTGGAAAGCCCTCAGGCCTGGCAGAATTTGATGGCATGGATGTGACAGACAGGGGACAGGCCACCTCCTGAAGCTGCCCTGGAGGATAAAAGCATCTCTGCCACCATCTGTGTCTTTGTTTACCTCTTCAACCTCTGCTCCTCCACAGGAGCAATCCCTGTGTGCTCTCAAGCCTAACCAGCATCACAGGCACACAAATACTTAAATAAGAATAAAACCCTGGGCTCCACTCCATCAGAATGCTCACCTGCAATGATTATTTTATATTAACTACAAGCCATGTTTTTTCCTGCCGTGGGTTGAAGCTTCATTGCCACATTTCAATCTCTTTTGTTTGCCATGCATGCACTGCTAGGAAGAGCTCACTGAGGAGCTGGATAAAGAGATTTGCCCACAGCTCTGCTGGAGGAGCAGGGCACACAAGCACTTTGGGTGACTCAGCCCAGTTTCAGCAGCAGCTCCCATCCAAACCACCCCCTCCTTGTCCTTCAGGACTCTTTTCTTTTGCTCAAGTTCTTTTTCCCCAGCCTGGATGAAAGAACTCTCCCTCAATACAAAAGAAAGTCCTTGTCTGATTCTCAGCAGGACCAAAGCCACCCCTTCCAGCATTTTCCAAGGATCACCATTCAGCAACACCTCCATGTCCCAGCAGATTCCTCTCAGGAAAGCATCATCTGCACTCCCCTGTGCCTGCCTGGAAGGTTTTCATGGCTTTGAAGTGCCACTAAGGTTGTTTATTAGTATGATAAGTGATCACTGTGAAAGCCTTTGGTCAAGGATAAGGACCTGACAATTTATAAAACAGACTGAAAGGAGAGCTCAACTCAAGTGAGAATTCAGTCTAAACATAACAGAGAGAAAAAAAGAAACATCAGAACCATGGGTAAGCAGCACACTTTGACAATTTTGTTGTCTGTGGGAAATACATCAGCATGCTTTTGTTCCTGCTCTGCCTCTTGTGAAGTCTGCAGGGAAAACTTTGCTAACTGGGTTACTGAAAAATAATCCCAAACTTTTTTCTTTCCTCTAGTCAAAACAAAGAATGCTTAAAAATCCAATTTCTCCAAGACAAGAAGGGACCTGCACCATATCACTGTCTCCGAATTTTCTTTTCCAGCTAAAGCTACTCACTGATTTTGAGTTCATAAAATAACAAATCTCAAACCATAACTTTGAAACAACTTTTCTTCCCACCAGAAAGATGGGTGACCTCATCCCAGTCCTTCCAAATGACACATCACAGTGATAAGCTGTTGGTTTTTATAAGAGGGTGACCTGTATTTTGAGGATGTTTCTGGTGATTTGTATTTTGTGAGGAACTGGTATCTGCAGGGACCCATGAATGTAACCCATTTGGTCTCAAAATGGGTGTTCCAGGTGAGACAAGAGGCATTACTGGCCCTGAATAAAATTAAATTAGTGTTTTTACCTGAGGAACTCGGTTCCATTTCACAAAACCAGAGGCAAAGAGCATTGCTCTGACCTGGCAATTTTTTTCCCTTGACCTTCCAAGAAGAAAGTATTCCAGGGAGGCTGAAGGACAGGGAGAGAATCTTGTGTTACCAGTTCCTGCTGAGTTTCACTTCACTCATTGCCCTTAAACTTCAGCACTTCTTAGAAATTCTACCAAGGCATTTTTAAGAAAAACTTCATGACTTGACCTATCCTTATATAAAGGGATCTTGCCAAGAGAGAAAAAGAGAAAAGTGATGATGAAAGCAAAAGAAAGCACTTCCTCCCTCCCACAGCCTCCTCCAGCACACACTTTTGGTATTGTTCAGCACAGCCTGATCAATGCTGTTCAACGTGTCAACCCAAAGTCTGCCATCCTGAGGAGAGCCAGAGAGCTTTCATCACTGTTTCAGTCCTCAGAATTCCATTTTATAATGAAAATTAAGGGGGAGAGGGCTCAAAAATCAGACCAAGGGACCTAGGTTTTCAGACAACAGCAAAAATTTCCATGCTGTGTCTGAATGAGTTACTGTCCACCAGCTCTGATGGTAGATTAACACCACTGGACATCCTGACCAGGCACAGCACAAGGTGGCAATTTTTGCTTGAAACACTGAAGATTTGAAATATAAACATATCCCAGGATTTCCCAGAGTCCTGCCTAGTGCCACATCATCCCATACATTCATTGCACAAGCCTTCAGCAATTTTCTGACATCCCCAAGTTTCCCCTGACCTGCCCCAGAGCAGCACTGGAAATCACTAAACACTCCTTCTGTGCCACTTCTCTGTGGGCACTTCTTACTTTAAACACTAGAAAAGAATCAGCATCAAAATGTTCAAATATTGGCTGGGAGAAGTGTGGCAGTGTCCTGACTGCTCCTGCAAAGGGACCAGCAGCACTGAACCTTGTGTTGGCTGCCCAGCTGCACACCTGGGTTCGTGGAGAATTTTATTTTCTTCATGCAGAAGGCAGAATGTGACAATTCCCAAGGCTCCTGCACAAGGACAGCAGCTGACAAGCAGAAATCAAATTGCTTTCCCTGTCCTGCTGGGGTGCCAGCAGCAGCAAGGACTGGCTTGTGCAAATGTACCTAAAAGGGCACTGTCACGTGTCATTTTGTTGGGCTAAGGGAGCTCCTCTGACATTTCATAATTCATAGCTTGAAACACAGTAATTAATTTTCCTACACCCTCCAAACAGCTCTAATTGTCCTCTTGTCAACATATATTGGTAGGACGCTTGCTTTTTTTTTTCTTTTATCAGTATGCAGCTCCAAGGTACTTGTCTGAGGTAGCTTCCTATAAAAAATGGTTTTATTATTTATTATTAATAAAACCTGAGCTTCTTATTCCAAGATTACCATTTACTTCGAGCTTCATCAGCTCAACATCAGCCTAAATGAGTTTATTCTGCAGAGGAGGACGAGATCTGAGAGGGGAGAGAGGACTGCTGGTGTTGAAGGGATTGTGTTCCATTCACTTCCAACAAAGCCATTTTACAGCCAATATTAATTACCAGGACCTCTGGGAGTGCCACTTTTTAACCTCATATCCTGCCTGTACAAAGGCAGATTTAGATAATGCTTCCAAGGCAGAGAGTGCCTGCAGGATTCCCTCCCATATTTGTAAATGCCCTCAGTGGGGCACAGCTCAGCAGTGACATAGCTCAGGAGATCCTCACCCTCCTTACAGGCAAGATTTTATTAACAAGAATTATTCCTTAGGCAGTGCCATGTTCATCTGAACACCCTCAGAATTCATTTCCACCCATGCACTACCCTGAGGCAGGGGAGGGATGAAATGTGTTCTACATGGAACACGTGCAAGGATTACCAGCTGCCTCCAGAATGCACCAGCCTGATGTGATTGTCCAGCCTCTTGTTCTCAGGACAGACTGAGAACATTTTCAGACAGATGCCTAAATATCTCTAGCTTTTTTCAGACATTTGGGTTTGGGTTTCCAGAGCTGTGAGCATGCTGAGCTGCAGGTGTGTGCTGAGCTGTGAGGCATCCCATGCCCCGTTTGTCATCCCTGGCTGTGGGTCCCAGCACTGGTCACTTACTGGTCCTGTGGTGAACAGACACGGTGTCACTTCGAGCCCCATCTTTGTAGTAGGCCCAGATGGATATTTTGTAGTCAGTGTTCTTCTGCAGGCCAGGCAGGACAGCAGTGGCCACATTTCCAGCCAGGGAGAGCTGCAGCAGGGGAGGGAAAGAGTCAGAGCCACTGCCAGGCATCCCCAGGCTGGCTCATGCCACCCCAGTGCCTGGCTCACAGATTGTCTGTGGGCACAAATGAGTGAGCACCGGGCTTTGGGGCCAAAGTTTGGGGTTGCACATGTGCAAGCAAAGGCAAAATTCCAGCCCTGAATAATGCAGAGCAGATGCCTGTGCATGGCAGCCCAG
>VZTT01031787.1:2445-20314 GCA_013400855.1 Buphagus erythrorhynchus | reverse complement strand
AATTCAGCGTGCAAATAAACAGCAGGATATGGTTAATTAGTAAATGTTTGTGAGGCAAAGGAACTCTTTTAAACTCCTTTTCATAGAGAAAATTGTTGCAGAATACAGATAGGTATTAAATAAATTTGAGAGACCCTTATATAATCACTGGCTAGACTTGTTTTCTGATGTACTTCACTGGGCAGTTTAGACTATTTGTTCTGCTTTACTCCTTCTAATGTGGGTCAAAGTTAGTCCAAAGTCAAACCCTGGCTGCTATTTTGTGTTTGTTTTAGCCCCCCACTTGTGCTACTGCAGGCTGTAACATCCCCTTTTCAGACTATTTTAGATCAATTTGCAGCTAGCACAGCTTGTCTCTGTGGCTGAACAGATGTGTTTCAACAGGATGGAACTCTGCAGAATGATCCTAAAATTCTAGGTTTTCTGTAGCTCTTCTCACTGCTGGCTTTTCAGTGCACCATCTGTATTGCCACCCTGCAGAAGTCAATGGGGCGTTAGGAACTTGCTGATGCTGCTCTTTCTGGCTGGAGCAGAAGCAGAGCTGCCACTTTGCTCTGCATTTTGCTGACTTTGTCACCCTTAAAGCGACAATGTGGATTTCTGGGACAGTTTTTGGAGCCAGTGGATGCACAGGGGGAACTGTGTGTGCACCCAGGAAAAGGAGGGAACCTGTGCTCACAATCTTAAAAGTAAGCAGCAGCTCTAAGTCTGCTCTGCCCCTTCTGATCCCAGTGCTTTCCCTTCTGCAAGGTGGAGTAAGAAACTCCAGCTGTGTACATCCATGCTGTGCCCCCAGCTGCTTTAGAGAGCAGGATTTTACTTAATTTTTCCTTCATACCTCCTAGTTGTTAATAACATAAGCAAACTTTCTCCCCAGGCCCCAAGAAACCGATGGGCAAAAATCCAACCGCCCTCTCACATCTCTGACAAAGAAGAGACCAGGACCAACTTTTGAGGCATTGCTTTGGAATTCAGCCTCATGAAAGTTTGACTAGAGTTCATGCATTTGTTTTTTGATGTTTTTGTCTCCTTGCCTGCAGTGGGGTGGAAGGAATTGTGGTCCTGCTGAGTGGCACAATCCCCCTGGAATGGACTGAAATGCTGTTGCTAAGCAGATCCTTCCTTTTCCCCTATCTGCCCTGTTTAAGTGAGTTAGGAAGCATGATGCAGCCTTGCTGTTATCAGCTGGTACTAACAGACTGATAGAGTCCTGCCTGAGCCTCACTTCTTTCTGTGCCAGTTAACTCAAGCCAAAAGTCCACATCCCTTTTGCTTGCCCATGCTGAGATCCTTTTGGTCCTCTCTTAAAAACTGAAAGAAATGAACAGAGTAGCAAATTCTGCTCCATTGTTTCAGGTGTTTCATGTCACCCCCAGAAATATGTGACTGCAAGACAGTGCAAAATTTGATTAAATGGCTTGGAGACACTCATTGGGGTGTTGTTGCCTTTTCCTGTGCTCTGGATTTATCTCATTCCTGTGCACACATCCAAGTACCACACTTCTGTCTTTTCATTGCTGCCTGAAACCAATACAATAATCTGTCCCTGAAGATAATGACTACTGTCCAAGAAATATTGCCTGTGCCTATATGGATGAACTTAACATTGGTTGCACAATTATTAAAACATAATTAATTAAAATAAATTCTCAAAGAAATTAGAAATGAAGGAAAGAGAACTTTGATTACAATACATCATAACACAGAGACTATACAGAGAGTATTTAAAAGGTTAGAAGAAGGCTCATCCCATCATTGGTGGGATGAGCTTTTTGGGTGGTCACCAACCACAACCGGTTTGCTCAATGACCTGGTTCATCCGACTGTTGTACAGCTTATTTTACTGGCATAAGTTTGATTTTGTCTGTTGTAATACTTGTTTGGAATTGGAGAATGCTGGAGCAAGTAGCAGCTTTAACTGCAATATCAAGAGCATATGGTACAGTCTTGAGAGATCCCTGCTGCACAGCTTTGCTAGATGATGAAGAATTTACATATTAGTAAAAGAATTTACTAACTTTGAAGAAGGAGTGGGGAATTGTCTTAGTTTGAAAAGACAGGTATCTGCTAGAAGGGACAAGAGCCCCCCTTTTAAAGGAGAGTATAAACCCCCTTTTTTTCCCTTCTTCCCTTTACTGTGATTTCCGAAATTAAAGAGCTCTCAGGCAGAGATATGGGGGTAGGAATAACAGTCCTTTTACTGATATATATATAAAGAGAAACAGAAACACAACAATAACGGCAAGATCAACAGCAACAGAGCAGGAAGCCCCGTAAACAGTAAACAGTTCTGGTCGTGGACCCCTTTGTGGTGTGGTTACCCCTCTGATGTTCCAGCGAGCAGGGAAANGCTAAGGGTAGAAGTAGTTTCCATCACCAAGCTGTAAGTTAGGTAGGTAAATGGTAGGTTAATAATTACTAGATGCTTAGGCTACAGCTAATTGGTATAATTATCTGCTATTATGAACTTATGTATAGAAGAACGTAAAATAAGTAAACTGTTAATCATGAAGCACGAGGCCTTGGATTGTGCCAGAGGATCACCAAGACCTGATGAAGACTCTCCTGACTTCATCCTTCAAGACCACTGACCCATTTCGAGACCACTGACCCAATTCAAGGGAAGAACTGCACACTTGAAGGACTAATGGGCTCATTTTAATACCAGATGGGGATGGGAGGTACTGGGGTTATGCATATGTATTGTATGTAAGATCTTGGGGAATAAATACATGGCAAAGAACCTTGTTTGGGGCTGTCACGCCTTTTGGAGTGACTCCTGTGCCCCCTGCCATTGGATAAACATACCACTTTCTAACTTTAATTAGTTAGAGGGTCTTTGTGATTATACCAGTTTTTAATGATTCATGAAGCACCTCTTGAAAGAAAAAAGAAAAAAATCAATCACCCAATATCAATAGTGTATGTTGCTGATCCCAGTAGAGTTGTGATACCATATGAATGTGTGCCAGGTGGAACCACACTGGTAACTCAGGGAAAATAGCACCATGGACACAGGTGAGGCCGAGGCTCCAAATGCCATTTACAAAAAAGCCAATAGAGCAAACCTAGTGGTCCTTTTTACCTCATTTCTATAATTTGTGGAGTGGTGTTTGGAGTTGGACTTGATGATTCTTGTGAGTCTCTTTCAAGTCAGAATATTCTGTGATGTCTGATATATTTGATTTCATTTGGGCTGCAGGAGATTACATGCTTCTGCTGCTTTCAGTTTCACATCTTCTCTCTCAGTGATAAGAGATGTTTATTGAGGTATTGATTGTCCTGGTACAT
This sequence comes from Buphagus erythrorhynchus, assembly GCA_013400855.1. Taxonomy (NCBI): domain Eukaryota; kingdom Metazoa; phylum Chordata; class Aves; order Passeriformes; family Sturnidae; genus Buphagus; species Buphagus erythrorhynchus. Next base: position 17,023 of record VZTT01031787.1, on the reverse strand, counting down.
TTTTACATTAAAAATAATATATCAAATTCAATCTGAAAAACACAGAATACAAAATGAATAGTTTGCTTTGACCAGGGTTGCCAAGAGAAGATTAATATTCTTTCTAACATGTTGATTTGTTTGAAACATATAATTGTTTGACAAAATATGTAGTATTAATCCTTGTCTTAAAATTCAGGGTTAGCTCTGATTTAAGATATTTCTTAAATGATTGATATTATAAGAGGATTTCTCCTCTGCAACGAACCCTAGATAATCTTAGGCTGAGCTATGTTGTTGTGTTGAATAACTCCCAGACACCCCACAGGTGGTGTGGAAGATGTTAAGCCCTTAACATGTTTCATTTGCTCTTAATCTACGTAAAAAATAAAAGTGTTATTTAACATACCTTTTAAATTAAATTTATTTTATAAGTTCTGGAATACAGCTCAGCTGGAAGTTTTAGTCATTTCAGTGTAACTTGTGGACAGCTGAACAGTACAGATTGTGGCAAATTGATCCCACATAGAACTGCCCTTTCCTGAAAAGGAAATAATCTATAAATCTTAGTGAAGGCCAAATCCCATTTGGGCTGTCTGGGAATTATATCAGCCTGTGGTCATCTGAGCTTGAGAGGATTCTGCTCAGGTGAGCTGGAAGTGATAGCAGTGTGACCTGCTTATGGTATTATCAACTATCCTGACTCTTGCATAATCTAAAATCCCAGATTTAGGAACTGGAATGTATCAGTTTATTTTCATTCCTGTAGAACATCTGAAGAAATAAGTGAAAGTAAACACAGACATTAAATTAACATGATTTTGTTGCTAAGGTAGCAAATTTCAGATCTCTGTGGGAATACTGCTCCACATGTAGCACAATTCACAAGTATTAAAGAAATCGTTTTATGCAGTCATTTAGCGACATGAGCATTACATAGAGTTGAGATGAGTGAGTGGTTTAGCAAGAAATTCATATTCAGCATGAAGACACTGACAGCTCTGTGACAGCTGGAAATTAGAGGGAATCATATTCATGAGCAGTGCTATGTACTGGGAAGCACAACGACAGCAGAAGACACAGCTTCTCTTTATTTGTTCCTCTCTTCCAGCCAGGTTCTCTCACATTTTGCCATATCATTGAACCACTTGTCAAGACTTTATTAAAATAATAAAATGTGCTTAGCACTGATGAGTTTTAACAAACAAATGGTGCATGTCACTGAATGTGATGCTTTGGCCAGGAGAGAGGACTTGGGAAAGATGTTTTGATATTTGCATGGCAACTGTGCAAGTGAAAGTGGCTGATATTTCAGGGTGTTGTTTTCTTTAAAAACAGAAATCATATGTCATTTTATGTATGTACTTTAATTGGACAGAATTCTACAGAGACTAAATTTCACAGAATTTGGGAGGAAAAAGCAGGAGAAAAAGAATATAGAGATGGCCTTAATGATCCCGACCAAAGCAGAAAATACACGTTGTGCCTCTGACCTGAGGATGAAGAATTGGCTGGGGATTATTAATGTGTTTTCTGGAAGTAGACAAGTCTAATGTACCTTGGTCAGGCATATTTTATCTTCTTATTTGTATATCTTGTGTGCAGACACATAGTGGTTTGTCTCCAGATTCAGGAAGAAACTCTGTCAGACTGGTGAGGAAGGGGCTGGAGTTGGAGGCAGGATTTCCCATTATATCAGTTTGATGTTTCCACGTTGAAACACATTTAAACCCTCATATTGGGGTTTAAAGTCACCCTGAGGTTACATGTACTTATTCAGTTCACCTGATCATGAAAATTTCCAGGATGAAATTACAGCAGCACTATGAAAGGCCTGTTTTTATTCCAGAGATGGAGGATGATGGATCCTGAAAAGTCAATGGCAACATCTGGGCAAGGCAAGTCTTCTGAACACTCTCTGTGTTGCTACATCCCAGGTGATAACTGGTAGAAATACCATCTATTTATTCACTGAATTAGAGCAAATTTCTGACTCCAGATAAAATTCTCCTGAATCATTACATTTTACCTGAGCATTTTCATCCATAAAATGATTTGGACATTATCAACTAATGCCGTTATATTTTCATCATTATTTTAGATGAATGTTATATGACTTTTACATCTAGTTAACAAATGTGGCATTTACAAGGGAGAAAAGGACAGGCAGAAAGGGAGATTGTGAAGAGCAGCATTTGATGAGAAGGATCTCATTTTAATGGTCTCCTTTTTGTCACACTTGTATTATTGTCTGTTACAACTCAGCAGACATCACTGTTGGGTAAATGTTATAATTCAGCCTGATGTGGCTCTATCTGTGAATGTTTCTTCCCTGCCTTTCTCCTTAGCACAGTAGTTTTTGTTTCTTAGGTTACAATAAAACTCTGGAACTAAAATTGCACACAAACTTAGCAGCACAGATTGCTTTCTACTTGCTAATTTACAATCTTCAAATGATGGTAGGTCACCTAGCACAGATGTGGTACAACTGTGGAGAATAAATGGAATATGAATAGAAGGTAGGGCCTGGTTTTGATTAGATTTGTACTTCTGTAGATCTAGAATATTTCCTCTCTTTTGGCTGGAGGAAGATTAGAATATGTCTGGTATGGTGTACTTTAATCAGGTGTTCCAGCCAGGTAATTGGACACTTTCTTGACAGCACAGTGGCCAGACTACTTATTTGCATGCTGAGACTATTTCTTAAAACAGTCTATTCATCAAAATAAAAATATGGCAAATAAGGCACTAAGGAAGATGAGGACTAGGCACCTAAAGAGTATAATATCTTTAGATGATATCATGTGGGTTATAAGACAAAAATATTTTCAAGAATTGGGAAATTGTTTAGAAGACTTTGTTTCCCACTAGTAGCAATATCACTGAAGACAGACAGAAAACTGCTGAAGAAAAAATGGCATTCTGCCATTTCCTTACAGGATAACCAGGTTGCCTATGTTGTAAATGTCATTCCTAATTAACTTTGAGTTCTCAGAATGTACATTACTGTAACATGATTTCATCATGATGTGGTCTACCAAAATCAAGCCCTTTTATACACGAGTATGTAAAAGAGAGGTTGGTATATATTGTGTGGGGGAAAGCTTTGAGGAAAACACATCTGTTTTTTTGTTGTCTTACAGATGCCTATTAAAACACTCATCCCATCTCAATTTCATCTTTAAATTTATTAATTAATGCTAACCTCACTTAAATAAACTCCCCTAACTGGATTTTCACTGTGTGCCAGAAGCAAGGGTCCAGGAACCATCCAAACATCCACCACTGATCAGGTGGGAGCAGTGAGGTTGTCAAAGGTTCTCAAGAGTCAGCCTTTGTGGGGGAGTTTTAAGCCAAATCCTCTGCTTTATATCTGATTATACCACTGGGATTGTTCAATTCATGTCTATGTACTCTCTCTGGAAAACTACATAAAAATTAGCAGAGATCTCTGTAATACAGAAATAAACCTATTAGGCTTCTTCCTACTAAATATGACTATCATGTCTAATCCCTCCCAGGAGGTCAAGGATAAAATGGTTCATTCATTTTAAAGGTCTATTTGTTCAAGCTAGTTGGGTAGAAGAGTGCAGTATCATCACTTCAGAAGAGGTTTGGACAAACACAGCAGGCAAAGCTTTCTTGGTTGCCTCTTCTTGTTCTGGGGTGAAGGGCAGTGGCTGGTAAACTGAGGAGGTAAATTGATACCTTCAACAGGATAGAAAAATTCTGCTGTTACTCCCTCATTGTTATTTTATATCTCTCTCTTACCCAGGGATCTCTCTTCCCCTTTGGACAGGTAAGAGTGTAACACCATGGAAAACACTCACCAGGTCTGGATCAGTAGGTGTGTACTAAGCTTTGGATTTGTACTGTGCTTCCTGACTATGAAATTTGTTTGGATGGTCTGGGAATCAGGGATTTTTCTTCTGTCAATAATCTGGGACTAACACAGGTCTCTGTGATCTGGTGTGCTCAGCACAGCCTGGGCTCACATGCAGCTGCAGTGGTGCTCTGGTCACACCAACTCCAGTCCTTCCACCATGGATCAGTATTGATCAGCACTTACAGGGCACAGGGGGAACATGAACTTTTGACCTGAAAAACTAAGGAATGAAGGGACCAAATCTGAAATTATCTTTTCTTGGGACCTGGAGGATTCAGGGAGTTCATCACTCCCACCTTCCTGATTCTAATTAATACATTTTCATGTCAAATTTGTGTAGCAGAGTGTCTCCTTTGGCACTGGAGAGAAGCCTTTGGGATGACCACATTGAGGCCTTCTAATACCTGAAGGAAACTTAGTGGAAAGATGGAGAAATACTATTTTCAAGGAAAGATTAAATGACAAGGGGAAATAGGTTTAAATGGAAAAAAGTCTAGGTTTAGAATAGCTGTTAGGGAAAAAATCCTTTAAGGGTGGTGAGGCACTGAAACAGGCTGCCCAGGGAAGTTGTGGATGTCCCATCCCTGGATGTCTCCAAGGTGAGGCTGGGTGGGGCTTTGAGCAACCAGGTCCATTTGAAGGAGTTCTTACCCATAGCAGGGAGATTGGAATTAGGTGACCTTCAGGGTCTCCTTCCCACCCAAACTATTCTTTGATTCTGATTCTATGAAAGCATCCTGGTAGCCACTTAGCAGGTCTTTATGAAAGGCAGGGATTGATCTACAGAGAAGATCTACCCAGGGTTTTGGTCAGCATTTTAAACACTCTTGTTTTTCAGATGCTGAATCCCTTCTCTAATTACAAGTCATGTGTGAAATCCTCAGCTGGGAAGATTGTGAAGAGCCTGTCAGCATGTTTGCTGAACCATCCAAGGCAAGACATTCCCTTAAATCTGATCTAAGTCATCAACAACTTATTTCCACTTAATTCTGTATGTCTGTGTCTTCATAATCCTTTTTTTTCTTGAACCACCTTATTTTGAATTTGGATTTTGCTTGTTTCATAACCTATCTTGAGTTAAAGACAATTTCAGATAACTTACCTTCCACAGATCTGACATTACCTAAGATCTCAGCATTGGAAAATATTATCAAGGGCTCAAATGCCCAGATTATTGCAAATATGCAAAATATGTGAATCTGTGTAAGTAGCAGGTCCTTAGAGTTCTCCAGTGGTTGCTATTAGAGATTTCTTTGGCAGACCATAAAGCAGTGGGCCCTGAAGAAGGTTCTGTTTCTCACGTTCTCCTTCAGCAGTGGCAGGATATGTTCACTGAGATGTGAGCTGCTGCTTTTGGGAAGCCTGAGCTGCAACTGAACTTGGCACAGATGATCCTGTCCTGTGCAGTGGCACCACCAGCCATGGGTGAATTGTGTCTGCTGGCCCCAACAAATCCTTGTCACAGCCACCACTGTCACAGAGAGACTGCATGCATGCAAGCTTCAAAATATAAAACTCCTGTATGTTTCTTCTTTTGAGGACAGGGAGGGATTGCCCAGACTAGGCAGGACTTGAGAAACACTCTAGATTTTGTCTGCTATTAATCATATGGATTTCTGCTGTAACATGAAAAAGCAAATTGAGCCATGAAAGGATGGGGGACAGGGAATTTAAAAACTGCACCAGGAAGGAAAATGTTTCCCTTTTCTGTTTGTGCCTGTCTGTCTAACAAATCTCCTTCCCAAGCAACTCTACACAAAGCAAGTTGCATGTATTACCCATGGCTCATCAGGGCACTTCTGCAGCTGTTGGTATTAAGTAGGCAGCTGCTTGATTTCATAATTTCCAGCAGCCTGCTTCAGAGAGACTCTTGCTGCAGAAAGAGATATGGGAAGTCATTAGCCAGCTTTTACTCTTTGAAGTACAATGCAGAGGACAGAGTTGGCTGGGATTGTAATGATAGTGGTTACATATGTTACAGACCTATAGTGACATCAGCCCTGAAAGTTATATTGCATTATGAAAAGATATTACATGCTTGTTCTCTGGTTTTAAGAAGAAAAAGTGAAAACAATTTTTCTTTTAGACTTTTAGATTTTAAGGCTACAGCCATACTCGTGACCCCAAAACAGAGGCTCAGTTATCAGCAACAAGTGTTCTTTGATCATTTGTTGTTCACTTGTGTGTTCTTATCCCAAATATGAGATGATAACTCCAGGCTCTAAAGTGCAGGGAACTGCCTTGCTTGTGTAGTACCTACAGGCATGCTTCCATCTCTTCCCTCCTGTGTTTTGTAGGGATGTGTCCCTCCATCAGATCCTGTAGCTCTCAAACCTCTCCTCAGTGTGGATGGTGTGTTGCTGGATTTGTCTTCGTGCCATCAGAGCACACTTTAACACAAGCAGGCAAACAGACAGCAGGCTGTGCCTTGGGGCACCTCAGCTTTTGACAGAAACAACTGTTTCAGAAGATTCTAGGGCTTTGGTCAAAGGCTGAACTTGGATAATCTGGATAATCTTTCCAACCTTAGTGGTTCTGTGATTCTCTAATTCCACAACTCCACAAGTTTGTGGTTTCTGAAGAAAAGTCTCAGAGAGTCTCTGATGTCCTCTGGTGATTTGAGGCATTGGGGTGCAAGAAGCACATGCAGATCATATGAAAGGCAGCTACAGTCTTAGAAGGAGAGGGAGGAAATGTAAGATTTGGGTAAGGATGAGTTGTTACTGCCAGTTTCCTACTCAAGCCCTGGTCATAGATATCTTTCCCCTAAAGAGTCATCTTTAGGGAGAGATGGAAGGAGCAAAACCTGTGGTACAAGCTAAAGGAGTGTCAGGAGCACTGACTGCCAAAATGGGTTGGGAAAGGACAAATTTTCAAAACCAAAACTCAATGTATTAACCCCACCTGAACAAGGCATTTACTCACAGACTGGAGAAGCCAGAACTCTCTGAGGTGAAAGAAAGGAGTTACTGGGCAAAATGGGATTGAAGTAAATCAAACTTTGGGAGGAGTATGTGTAACCTCATGCTCTCAGCTGCCTACAACTGCTCAGAAAGGAAATTCATGTGAGTTAATGAGTCTTGCACCATCTCCATTCCCATTGTATTCAGGGTTGAAAGGACTAAAATAATCTGAGATTAGACACATTTTGCCAGTTTTTAAACTCAACTGATACTACTGTGACTGTGCTCAAAAAGAAAGAAATTTTATATAATTTCTATGGTGAAAATTACCAGTCTTACACAAGGAGTAAACCATCCTTTGGCACTATGCTAATTAATGCCTTGAAAAGATTAAATGCAAGAAGGAAGCCCCAAATCTAAATCTTTCCCTTCTGAAATTCAACTTCTGCCCTGGATCCTGAGCAGATTCATCTGTTTTCTCAAAAGGAAGACTAGAATGTGGAGAAGTTTGTTTTTGAATTTCTTTTTCAGTTTACCACTTGTTTACCTCAATTGAAATTGAAAATATCTGTGGGGATAATTTCAGATGTTTGAAGTTTCATATGCACAGTTTTATGTAAGCTTTTTTTTTAAGATAACTGATGAAAGAGTAACATATAAATGCTGCTTAGTGCTTGGATTCTTTTATGTTTTGCTGAAAAATGAATTAAGAGGTCAAAAAATCCTAGTATGTCCTGTGGCAGAAGAGAATGGTGACAGCCTTCTTAGAGGTTCCTTCAGTTTATCACCTGTGCATTATAATCTGATGTGGTGGCGTAGAGGAGTACTTTTTACACTGCAATATTGTGATTTTACAGAGAGAAAGGCTTGAACAAATACCCATAATATAAATACACACAATACCAGCACAATGTCTGATAGATCCTGCATAGTTCAAAGACCACAGCTGCAACTACACATTGTGGACATAATTGATACTCGATGTAATTATTGATTAATTCTGTTGAACCATCATAATAAAGTGGTAAAAGATTATTAGAGATTATGTGAAGAGGGCAGTTTGACTGTATGAAAAATGTTTCCAATGCTAAAAATAGCAAGTTACTATTAGAAGCAGAGACAGTTAAAGAAAACTAACCAAATCAGAACAACAAACACAATATATTATCAAAATTCCAAATTAACAATTGCCTTAGAAGAATGCCTGGTAGCACATGAAGAAAGGAGCTAAAATCTGTGATGTTAAAAAAACCCTAACCATGATATAATCTTACTTACAGAGCCATCTACAGGTGTGCTGTGCAGTAGGGCAGGAGGCTCGACCTCTGCTGTGTGTGGGACACCTAAGAGGGTCATGCACTCTGTGTTCATGGGGACAGTCTGGGTGGTTTCAGCAATATTTAAGTGCAAAGTGAACAGGCTCTGCCTTGATGAGGAACACTGACTACAATTTTCAGTCTGATAGATCATGGCAGATTATAGGGCAGCAAAGGGACAGAGGGAGAAGAGCAAGGATGCATAATGCAGCTGCTGGGAATATAGAAAGCAGACATCACTGGCAGCTGCTTAATTACATTTTGCCAGTTTTCACTATAAACCCCATCACTTCTCTCTTTTTCAGATGATTGTTAAGGGGCTGAGGGGCCTGAAGGTATTTTTATGAAGAATTGAAAGAAAGCAGAAGTGGAGGGAAGGCAGCACATAGGAAGCTGCTTGCTGTGGCATGTGCTGGTGCCAAGGCTGTGCCACTGTGCCAAGAGCTGCCTGGGCTGTGGCAGGGCTTGCCAACAGCAGGGCTCAAGCAGGGTCTGTGGGTACCCACAGGGAGTGGAGATGGGACATGTGAGAAACTTTAGGTCTGGGCTGGTTCTCTGAGTAATCAGGAGGGAAAGAAAGGCAAGTTGAATGTGAGATTCTTGATCTTTCCATAGTGGGAAGTAGTTCCTGCTGTCCTTGAGGATGCTGCTGCTTGTTTTGTCTCCCTGGTAAGAACTTGTGTTGTTATAGGTCAAAACCTCTAAGGTCATTCTTTCAAGGCTCTAATTTTGGAGAAGGGAATAGTTATCAAAATGTCTAAATTTTCAGTCTATCTCCTGTTAAAATCTATTAGTCACTGGCTATGTGTGATGAGATTGCTGCTCAGAACACAGAATAGGAGGCATCACCTCACCTTTATAATATGGCTTTAATAAACATAAAAAGCCCCCCTCAACTGTCCATGGGATTTACAGTATAAAAAACCCCCTCACTTTTGTAGTTTGCTGTGTTCTCCTCCCTGTTACTTAACACACAACTCTGTGTGTGGATATAACAGGGAATATAACACCTATACAGTTTTAGAACCGATGGTGAATAACAGCTGAATATAATAGAAGCATAAAATCTAAATTCCTACAATTTTAATTTCAGTATCTGGAGAGAGACTTTCCTATTACCCTAGTCAAGAAAACTAAACCTACCCTTTATTAGATAATTTGTATTTTCATGCTTGCATTTCTTCTCAGAAAGGAGGCAGAGTAAAATGCCCTAATCTTTTTTACTTGAGCAAAAGAAGAGTTCAAAGCATTATAAAGTAAAATTTGCGAAAATGTTTTGTTTTTTACAGGAACCAACCATAATTCACAAGAACAGCATGTTTTCCCCAGAAAGTCTAGAAAAACAATAGCATCGTGTAGAAGGCAGCTGTATCATGAATTGAGAGGACTTATTGAGTCCACAGACTATCTGAGAACTGACACTTCCTAATCTGAACAGGATCACACTATGCAGACTGCACTTTAGAGTAAATAAAAGCAAAGGAAGAGATTGAGTTGCTGAGAGAAAGTTGGACTTGTGGAATAGGAAACTCTAAGGGCAAAAAGATCTGAGCAGAGCCTACAAAACTCCCTTAGAATGAAGCTCAAATAACCTACAGAAACTGTTCAGGGCAGCCAGATCTGTGTGCATGTGCCAAACTGGATGAACTGCATGCTATAAAAGTGAAACAGAAGGTGTTTAAGCTTCCTAAGCCTCACAGGAAAAAAAGAAATCTGTTAAGGCATAACACACTGGCAGCATCTCATCCCTCAGAGTCATGTGCTTGCCTGGAGCTGCGTGGGATTGCTCCGTGTGGAGCAGCTACCTGGGCAGCATGATACTCTGAGAGGTGTCAGCAAAGGCATTAGTGAATTGCTGGATCCTGACTCTGTGAGGGGGCTTTTGGAAGCTGTCACAAGCATGAACTGCCAGCAAGCCAGCAGGGCACTACAGCACTGTTTAGGAGTGTCAGCACAAAGTGGTACCTTGTCTTGTGGTGTTTCAGGGTACAGAGTGATTCTCAGCTGTGCTGCTCTCAGATGGAGGTCTCAAAGGAATATAAAGGACAAAGTCTCTGTTTTATCCATTTAAAAAGAAGTCTTGCTAAAGCTTGCTATACAGCTGTGAGTCTTCTGATAAATACGAGAAACTGTGCCATGAAGACCTCAAATTACTCTTGCATTAGCATCAGGGCAAATGAGCCTTACCCAGCAAATGCTAAGGCAAGGGGAGGACTGCAGTTCATCATGGCAGCAACAGACAGTCCTAAATGAAAAGTGTCTCACCCCAGGGCTAAAGGCAGCTGGCCTCCATCTCCCACTTTCTGACTGCCTCTGTCACTGCCTCGGTGATGCTGACAATGAGAGTGCCTGTAAAGAGAGACAACTGGTGCTCTGCCTTTGGAGCACTGACTGCAAGCCAGCTGACATGGCTGAGTTTTCAGGCACCTGGCTCAGTGCATCTCTATCACAACACTCCCACTATGCTGTGGTGTCATTCTCAGTTAAGAGCCAACAATACATACCTCACCCATGATTATTTATCACATCAGAAGAATTTACCCCTCCAAATTTAGCTCCATCATCATTCATAGCCTCTCTAAGGACAGGCAGCCTCCCACCCAGCCTGCCCTGAGCTGACAGGTGTCTCCTCTGTTGCTCATCTTTCAGATAAATTTGGTAAGTTAGACATTAAGATTTTAGGTGGAAGCATTCAGAGGTCTGCAGGCAGAATTGGCGAGGTGGGAAGAAAACTGGTTAATGGTTGAATAGCACATGCTGCAGCCTCAGGGCTTGACTTATTGGTATCTGCTCAGAAGAATTCAATAATCACACCTCCTGGAGAGGGACAGAAATCCTTTCCTCTTTGTAACCTAGGAACTGCTGCTGATGCTCTTTATCTTGCAAGAAATGCCTTCAGTAATACCACTGAGGAGGCCTGGGTTGTTTGCTGCTACAGAGCTGTTTTTGCTTATCCTGTGTTCAGTTGCACAGCTGTTCCCAAGGTAAGCTGGGATGCTATCACCCAGCAGGTCCTTTCTTTTTTTTAAAAAACCAGGTTTAGCAGGTGAGAGTGTGAAAGCTAGTGTATCTACATTGCAAGAGAAAATACTAATTCAATGTTCAGGTTGAGAATTTGGCCATTTGAAATGGCCTCAATTTGCACCAGAGATAGTTTAGATTGGATATTAGGAATTATTTTTTATGGAAAGGGTGGCCAAACATTGGAACAGCCTGCCCAGGGAGGTGGTGGAGTGACCATCCTTGGAAATGTTCAAAAAACATGAGGACATGGCACTTGAGGACATGATTTAATGATGAACATGGTGAACCATGGCTGCTGGTTGGGCTTGATGATCTGAAAGGTCTTTCCCAACTTTATCTATTCTAGGATTCTATGATTCTATGATTCTGATTCTATGATTCTATGATTCTGTGATTGGAGAAAACTGTAATTATGTCAAGAGCCATAAAATAACTAGCCTACTAAGCAGTAGTACTGATTTTGAGGATTGTTTCATAACCCCATTCATTTCCTGTTCAAAGGTGAGATTTATGATGGCTATTTCCCAGTCTTGCAGGTCAAGGCATGAAGAGCTTCACTGTCCTTACCATCAGGAAGTGATTGAAATATTCTTCACACCTTACCTAGCAGGGACCTAGACAATGCTTGTGCCACAACACTGCTGCAGTGCCCCCTTTTGAGTTTTCTTGCATCTAAACAACCCCAATGCTTTACTGATTTCTTCAAGAGGAATTTTTTTTCCACATTTTTTCTTTCTTATTACTGTCCTCTGGACTGTCTGCAGGGGGTTTTTCCCCATCTCTTGCTTCAGGCTGAGCAGTGTGACAGATTAATGCCACTTCTATGCAAGTTGGGGTTCTGATTTTACTTTTCACTACCATGTCTGATGTTGCTGACTTGTCTGTCATGAGCCTGTGAACTCTTAATGCAGATGTGGCTTGACATGACTGTAATAAACTGGCAATCTGACAGAAGCCATGCGGTTATCAAAACTGGGTCTTCAAATAATATATATAGAATCAAAATATAGGCAGGTTTTTAAAATGTCTGCTAGATCTTTTAAAGAAAACTTGAATTAACAACCCATCCTTTCAGCTGGAAGGAGCAGCAGAACTGAGAAGACAATGCCTTATTTAATTTACATTGCAGAAAAAAGATAATGACATTTTTTTTTCACTTGAAAAGGCAGAGGTGGATAAAAAAAGTAGATTGAAAAATGCCTGAAGAAGCTTGGAAGTATTTGACACATCTTTCTTTTTAATTTCAGTTCACTCTAACATTAATATACTATATTCCTTTGGATAAAGAAACGTATTAAAATGGGAGGTTGCAAAGATGGGTCCTATGAAACCCCTTTTAAATAACATTCATGTATATATTTTCTCTGTATATCAAGATCCTAGTTCTGTAAAGGGATACCTACACTTTGGAGACTGCCTTAAGAATCAGATTTTCTGCTGTAATGGTTGAATAGATGACCCAGAAGTGGCTCTTCAAAATGCTGTTCTGGCTCAGAGCCCTTCAGGTTTTGAACTGAATATCAAGAAGCATTCAGCAGATGGGCAGTCAAAGAAAAGTTCAGGCAATCAGTGATCAATCTCTTTTCACCCAGACATCACCTATGTAAACAGCAATAATGAACCATGAATCAGAACTAAGGGGAACACTCCCTCACTCTAGAACACACACAGGTGTAGCATAGGTGAAGAGGGCAGCCTGGCAAAGGTTTATGACAGTTTAGTGATAATACAGCCTAATCCAGGATTATGTTAAGTGTTGTGACTTCCCAGAAGAAAGACATGGATTGGTGCAGGTTAACATGAGGAAAAATCTGACATAAACTTGGTGGAGCAGCACATGAAGGTTCACAGTGCTAGCTCCTGCCATAGTTCTCTTTCAAAGGGCATAAAAGGGCATAAATCAGGGAAAGATATCTAGAAGACAGGAAGGAAGGAAGGAAAAGAAAANCAGTGTATGGTCCCCCACCAAGCCTCACTCAATGTCAAGCCCTTGCAGGCCTTTTCTAGGAGGTGGGCTGCACATGGTGAGTGAGACTGTGAGTTCAAACCTATGGCTTGGTATCAGTCATCAACATTTACTTCCCTTTGTGCTTTTGCACCTCTCTATAAACTTCTTAAATTCCTTAAAGCTATTTATAAAGCACACTTTAGGTGTGAAGTGATTTTGAAATAGCAGAGTGAGAACACAGGTAGCACAGAACACCTAATTTGGCTATGGAAAAGCCCCAGGAATGATGGAGGAGAATAGAGCAGCATAACTTCTCTTAGGAATTGAGACCTTCTGTAACATCTATTTTAACCTCAGAATAAAAAAGGGTAATGCTTTATACTAGTGTGCAGTGAAACACAAACTGTAGCTATAGAGCTGGTATTATGTGGAGAAGCTGAGTTCATAATGTTAACTCTAAAAATGGTGATTTTTCACTAAGTGCCTGCAAATGTGTCCTGCTTTTAAGCTCCTTGGTTGAAGGATTATCTTTGCTCAAAGATCATCCTTGTTTTTAGTATGGCCAACCCACATCATGAAAAAAGCATTAAGTAAGAAGCAGTAACAGAGATAACATTCAGTTTTGTCTGTGATCTCCAAAAATAATATGACTAGGCTATTACAACAGCTATAATGGGGAATTTAGGAGTGATACAGAATAGAATATTTTCTACTCTGACGCCACAGTTATATAACCAAAAAGTATCTAATGTACATCAGTTGTCACAACAGTGAAGTCTTTTACACTGTGGAGATAATTTCCTACTCAGTTACTTTTATGCAGCTCTCTATTGCAAAAAGAGATTATTATGAGCAAAATGTACAGAGCAGCTAATTATACTGGTCTGAGCCATCCTGCAGCTGTTTTACATTGGTTTCTAGAGTCCAACTAACATTTAAAAAATAAATGCATATCTCATTATTCTAGCAACTCTTCTTAAAAGTCAACCTTTCTTTTCTGGGCATAGACCACAGCTGGTTTTATAGGGTTTTAGTTCCAAACCCTCCTCATGCCTCCACCCCTGAGCCAAACTTCTTCACCATTAACAAAGAAAAGGGCCAATACAATTGNTACCAGAACAAACTGATTTTTGAAATACTTCTTTCTCTGATGGATTAATTGTCTAGCTTGCATGCTCTTCACCAGAAATACCACATCTCACATACTTGCACACTCTTTGCTCCTCATGCACTGAACATCCTCCTCCTCACAGCCTTTTTCTCTCTCATTGGCACCGTGTATTCTGCCTTCTCATCACTTACAGATGTGGTTTAGTTTACATCTGCAGATGATTTTTATATACCTTCATTTTATAACCACATCGTGACACAGTCCCACACTCATTTTCATGTGCCAGCATCGCTCTGCTCTAGTTGAACATCACCAGATCACATCATGTGCCTACCGAAAAATGCTTAGCCCAGTAAAATGTTTGAACATTCCCATGCACAGTATGAATATAAATTGAATATTATATTTTGA